>VDFB02245897.1:0-23249 GCA_007258455.2 Sequoia sempervirens
AATAATGATCCAATTGTTGCCATAGCATCTGCTGTTCGATTGTTCATGCGAGGAATTTCCTCAAAAGTTATATCTATGAAAAGGTCCTTGAGACTCTCTATCATCTTCTCATAAGGAGTAAGCTTGTCATCCTTGGTTTGGTAGTCATCATTGATTTGGTTGATAACCAACTGTGAGCCTCCATAGACTTTCAACTCTTGTATCTACCATTGAACTACTAACCTTAGATCTGTGATTAAGGCTTCATACTCTGCAGTGTTGTTAGTACATGTAAATGATAGATGTATGAATTTGGGATGCAATCACCTTGAGGGTTGATGAAAATAATACCCACCCTTGATCCATGTTGGGTGAATGATCCATCAAAGTAAATCTTCCACTGATCAACTACTTTGACAAGGAACACTAATTCATTAGGGAATTCAGATATCAAAGGATTTTCTACATAAATAGGTGCCTCTTCTAGTTGGTTTGTGATCACTTGTCCTTTGATTTCCTTGCACTCCACATACTCTATGTCAAATTCAGTCAAGATCATTACCCATTTGGCCATTTGCCTAGTGAGAGTTTCTTTGGATAAAAGGTATTTCAATGGGTTGATATTTGTAATAAGTTTGATTTGATGCGACATGTAGTGTTTGAATTTTTGTGAAGAAAAATCCATCGCTAAGCTTGCTTTCTCAATGGATGAATATTTCATTTCATATCCCACCAAGGTCTTGTTGATGTAGTAGATAGCACTTTCCTTTTCATTTTCATCATGTTGTGCTAAAAGAGCACCTAGTGCTACTGATGTAGCTGATATATATAGGATGAAAGGTTTGTTTGGTATTGGTGGCATGAGCACTGGAGGTTTCAATAGATAGTCCTTGATCTGTTGGAAAGCTTTATCACACTTCTCATCCCACTAGTAAGTTTTTCCTTTATGGAAAATATGTGAGAAAGGGTGGATTTTATCTTATAGTTGTGCTTTGAGCCTTCAAATGAACTACAATTTTCCTTGTAACCCTCTCATTTTCTTCAATTTTTGTGGTGGTTCCATGTCTAGGATGGCTTTTACTTTTGTTGGATCAATTTCTATCCCTCTTTGTGAGATGATGTAGCCAAGAAGCTTTCCTGATGTCACCCCAAAGACACATTTTTTTGGATTTAGCCGTACCTTATACTCTTCGAGCCTGTCGAAGATGGGTCCCAAGACTTGTATGTGCTCACTCCTTTTCTTTGACTTTTCCAAAATATTGTCCACATAGTCTTTGACTATTTTTTGAATCATGTCATGAAATATGAGATTCATTGCTCTTTGATAAGTTGCTCCCACATTCTTTAGTCCAAATAGCATTATGTTCCAACAATATGTCCCCCATGGACAAGAGAATGAAGTTTTGTGTTGATCCTCCTTGGCAATCATGATTTGATTATAGCCTGAAAAACCATCCATGAGTGATAGAATTTCATGCCCAACTATTAAATCCACTATGATGTCAATGTTAGGAAGAGGGAAATCATCCTTCGGGCATGCCTTATTTAAGTCTTTGAAATTCGTGCATATTTTGATATCCCTAGTGGGTTTGGAGACTGGTACCAAATTTAAAACCCACTCAGGATAATCTATGGGTCAAATGAATCAAACATCAAGAATCTTTCGTAACTCAAGTTTGACCAAGAGTGCTATTTGAGGGTGCATCTTCCTTAACTTCTGCTTTACTGGTTTGGATTTAGGATAGATTGCTAGATGATGCACAACTACTTCTGGATCAAGCCTTGGCATATCTATGTATGACCATGAAAATTTAGCTCTTCCCTCTTTTAGGAATGCTACTAGGTTCTTCTGTTCTTCATCCAACAAGGATTTGATGTAGAAAGTGATCTTGGGTGCTTCTTCTATTCCCACGTTGACTGGAGTGGCCTTTTTTGCTAAGACTATTGAATTTTCTGGATGCATCATACCAAGGGGGAGATTGAATCCCTCATCCTTGGGTGCCTCAAAGAGGTTTTCACCCTCAGATGTGTCCTTTCTTTTTTACTATTTTAGGATCAGAGAGTGCCACGGTGTGGTTTTCACTCAAATATCTGCAAGTTAGTTGCATGTAATCAATTTTGCGACTGAAGGATTCAATTGTATCCCTATAATATGCCCTTGTATTGAGCTCTATGTCAAAACCAACCTTGTGATCTGCCCATGGTAAGTTGTCATGGAGTCCCATGAATTTTGAGATTGCTTCATCGTTTTCAAATAAATCTAAAATCAGTGGTCCTCGTTGGTCCAAGTCAATGAGTTGTGGGTATACTAGGCATATTTCATTTGGTTGGTTGCTTGGGGTGAAGGATGATGTAGATATTGTGAAGAGGGAGTTATTATCAAATAAGTTAGCAACATCAAGGGGGGAGTCATCTAGGGTCGTATCACACGATGTTGGTAACCAAGGGGAAGCCTCAACCCATTTAGTGGAAGTACCTTTTCCAATAAGGGTAACCTTGCTAGTAGTACAAACTAGGCCAAGATTCTTTTGGACATTTCTTAGGAAGGATAGGTTCTAGAAAACCATTGTCATTTTGTCCCAATGTCTCATTCTTGTTGTATCCTATTCCCTTCATTAGCTACAAGATTTTTTTTTCATCTTCCATGGGAAGAACGTGGATAGGTTATTCATCTTGATAGAGTAGTTTAGAGATATCCTCCTCATTGACATCTTCCTTGTTTAGGTCCCCCCACTTGGTGAAGGTAGTAGATGCCATCTTGATAGTTTTAGGGATGTTGTTTCTAGGTGTGGGTTTCCCATGAGATTTGGGAGAAAGAGGTAGCTCTCCCAACACAAAAGTATTCTTCGTTAGCTGATAGTTTCCACAACCATCATCCTAGATCACTGCTTTGATGTTAGTTATGTTAATGGGTGTTTTTCATTTTTTAGGTAGACACAATACATGATGGGTCAACAAATGAGGTAGAAGGTGTAGGCCCTTTGTCATTCTTGGGTATTTGGGCGATTTTATAGAGCTTAGCCTCAATATTCTTGCATTAGTAAAAAGGCTCAGGATCTCCATGGACGGTAACCTCTCTACCCTCGAAAGGAAAATTTACACATTGATGGTAGGCTGAAGCTACAGCTTTTAGGGTATGGATCCAAGTTCAACCAAGCAGGATTTTGTAGGGAAGATCAAGGTCTAACACTTGGTATGTGGTTTTGTAATGATAAGTCTCCTTGGATGGGTGAATGCGATGATGCCTTTTGATACTTGCTCTTGATCATCATATAATCTAATGGTGGTAGCTTTGTTTTCTCAATAGTATCCTCTAAATAGCCCAAGTTCTTGATCAAATAAAGGGTGAAAATGTTCAAACAAACACCTCCATCTACTAAGACTCTTTTAGCATTGTTCTTATGAATAATGACCTCAAGGTGTAAAGCACGATTATGAGATGGTTGCGATGGTAGGTCTTGTTCTGAGAAGGTGAGAAGATGATTAGTGATATGCCCTACCATGGCAAACTGCTCTATCTATATCCTCGGGGGATGGATGGCGTGAATAGAAGCTTTCTCTAAGATTTCCCTATGCACAGGGGATAGTCTCAACAGTTCTAAGATTGATATCTATGTGGGGGTCTTCTTAAGCTGATCTAAGAGGTTATACTTGATGGTATTTGTTACTAGCTGAGTAGGTTGTGCCCCAGATTGAGGTGGGACTCCTTGGATAGTGACTTTACCACATCGTGTGGTGACTCACATTTTTCACTAGGCCCTTTAATGGTGACAACAATATTATTTACTATCATAGGAAGCAACCACATTGGAATAGGTATGCTGCTCGTTTATGTAATCCTTAACTTTCATAGTGTTGTTTCCTTTGCTATGATCCAACATAGGGGTCTTGTATATCTTAAGATCCTGATTACCGGTTGGTACCTCAACAAATATGGTGTCTCTCTCTATAAGATCTTAGATAATATTTTTGAGTTGCATGCAGTTCGCTATCTTGTGTCCTTTGATTTTGTGAAAGTCACAAAGATCATTTTCGTTGTACCAGGGTGGTTTATCTTGTGGTTCTTGGTAGTTTTTGAAAATTGGAAGCATTATTAAGTTTGACTCTACCAATTTCTTCATGATAGTCTCAATAGGTTTTGATAAATGTATACTTGCATTTCAGATAGTTATTCTTGTTAGGTGTTTGCATCTATTGTGTTTCGATGTTGTTGACTTGATTGTTTTGTGGTGGTGTTGTTTGTTGTATAGTTGGTTGAATATTAGCTATTTGATTGTTGTTTGGCCTAGGAGCACTTAGGACCACCTTAACATCTACCACACCGTCATTCGCCACGTTCTTATTCTTAGCCCAAACACTGAGCTTGTCATTTGAACTGGTTGATGGATGGTTGTCTTTGTAGGATTGAGTATTTCCTTGTGAGATTAGGGCTCTCTTTATGTTAAGGGTTCTCGGGACAAGCTCGTCATAAGATGTGAGGCACTACATCTTCAAGTGGAAGGGTAGATCTGGATCTAGATTTGCTATGATAATGCCCATTTGTTGTTCATCAAGAATTGGCCACTTGCTTTTACTCGCTCTTTACCTCCATCATTGCAAGAATTTGCTAAAATATTCTCCTTTGTTTTGTTTGAGAGTATATATCTCTTCTAAGCTTACGTCCATGTCAAGATTGAAGGAGAAGTGATCTATGAATTTTTCAACGATTTCTTGGAAAGTTTTGATACTTATAGGCAATTGAGAAAACCAATCCATGGCAGGACCTCTTAAGCTTCATGGGAAGAGGCACATCAAATAGGACTCATTATAGGTGACCTCCATACACATGATGTTAAACTATTTGATATGGTCCATAGGAATTCCCCTCCATTTGAATTTGTCAAATTTGGGGATTTCAAAACTAGGAGGGAATGGTACAATTGCGATGTTTTGATCGAATGGATATGGGCATAGGTTCTGTGTATGGGGTTTCTTCATTTTTCCCATCTAGATATCTTGCATTTCTTGTGTTAACGCCTTGAGTTTCATTTCCATATCATCTTGTGGGATGGTGGATGAAGTGTACGTGGGATTTTGATATGATGAGGTGTTGTATGGTATGTATGATGGTGTAGGATAAGGTGATGATAGTGTAGGCATATATATTCCTAATGTGTTTAGGTTGATGATATTTTATTGAGGGCTATAGTATAAACCCTATTGTTGTTGTTGTTACGTGAGCAATTGTTGGTGTTGGGCATATAGTTGAGCTTATTGCTGTTGTTGAGTTACTAAGGCTACTTGTTGTGATGCTAAGGTTGCTTGATGTTGTTGTTGTTGTTGTTGTGTTGCTAGGGCTGCTTGCTGTTGTGCTTGTTGTTGTGCTACTAAGGATGCTTCTTCTTCTTGTTGTTGTGTTGCTAAGGCTTCTTATTGTTGTTGTTGCTATTGTTGTGCTACTAGGGCTACTTGTTGTTGTTGATTGCTATTGTTGTTGTGCTACTAGAGCTGCTTGTTGTTGTTGTTGCTATTGGAATACTTGCTGATAAGCCTATTGGGCTTGCTATAAAGCTAGGGCATGTGCATGTAATGTAGGATCAATTAGTGGTTGGGACATCTGCGATGGGTTTTGGGTGTTGATGTTTTGTGTGGGTTGCAGATTGTTGATGAGAGGTTAGGGATTCCCTTGGTTTAACATTCCTTGCAAGATAGTGGATTGTGGTGGAGGAATGTAAGTTTGAGGTCCCATTTGATTTTGTATGACTTGGGGGACAAATGATAAAGATGATGATGGCGCCGTTAAGTATGGCTATGTTAAGGGAATATTATGAGCTTGAGTCCATTGATTGAAAGGATTCCCTTGACCAATGTTTTGGGGATTCTCTTGTGTTTGAGATGTGGCCACCATATTACCTTGGTTAACAAGATTTGTGATCAAGGGATTGGTTTGATGTGGGTTGATGATGGATGGAATAGATGTGTTTTGGGAAACTACTAGGTTTGTTGTATCAATGGGAGGATTGGATGAAGATTTTCCATGTTGTGTTAAAGGCTGATTTTATGTGAGGCTATTTCCTTTATCTTTTGGGTCTACTTGTGACACTTGGTCCATCCTACTTTGTGTGATGTTGGGCAAACTTGTGGTACTCATGGGTATGGATGAAGATGGGTGTCCTCAATATGTTGAATTTCTCATGGAGTAATGGAGTGTAAGTGGTTTATGTTGATGTAGAGGATTCTTGAGAATAGGGGGATGCCAAATATTGGTGTCCAAGTGGTAGTTTGAGGAGGATTGGTATTGAGGGTACCTACAAGTGTGATATTTTCAAATGGAAGAGTATGGCCAAAGTCCTTAGCAAGACTAGATGCAATACTAGGTGTTGGTGTTTGATTGAACCCTAGTGATGGAGTTGTTTGAATAGTGGATGAAGTCAAGCCTTGTTTCAATGATTGTGCAACAAAAGATATTGGGGAAATTGGAGCTACATTTTCTAGGGCTTGATGTTCTATGATTTCTTCCCTAGTAGGTCCAAATTGGTTGTTTGTAATATATTTTATCTCATATGGCCTTGTGGTGACGAAGGTTGTTGTGATGAGGTAACATGACTTCTTGGATCAAGTTCTTGAGGATTAGGATCACTTGAGGTGAATATGACTTTGGTTTTCTCCATGATTCTCTTGTGTTGTGATCTTGTCTTTACCATAAATTTTGGGTCACCTATGGGAGAGTTGTGTTGATATTTGTAATGTTTAAACTCTCTAGTTGACTCAAATCTAGGTAGAAGGGATGCTCTAAGTATTTTTGGAGCAATGATGGTAGTGGGAGATGAAAATATGAATGATATTGGGAGTGTTTTTTGCAAATATTTTAGGACAACACTTTTGACTTAAGTTTGATGTTTTGATGTTTGGATAAAGGATGTTTATGAACTTGTGAATCTTTAGGGTAGACTTGTAACCTTCAAGATAAATGAGTTCAAAGATGATAACTAACTTAACCAAATGCATGGAAAATGATTCATTTCACATACAAAGTAACTAAGTTAGGATTTGGGTTGATAGATTTCTAAGTCCAAAAGTGTTGGTGCATTCAAATTTTTTTGCAAAGTTTGGTGAAGTGAAATTTAGATTTTAATGAAGGGGTGGATGAAGATTTTTGAACCAATGTTGATTTAGAGTGAACCTTTGTTTTCAAAGACCAAGGTGGTGAGAAACATGCTATACCTCTAAATTTTTCAAATCCAAAAGACTAATGTTTGAATTAAATGAGGGGTTCATATTGAGCATACATGTCTATATTATTCAACAAAATACGTCTATAAAACCTCCTTACGAAGTTGTTTCTATTGCGGTACTGTCTTCGGATACATCTTCTAATGTATTTTGAACTATGATGTCTAAGTTTGCAATAGCGACATGTAGACTTTCTCTTGGGGATTTTGATTTTCATGAGATCATTTAGAGAAGTTCAAGATCATGGAAAAGACCAACGTTTTGACTTTCAAATAGGGCATACAGTTCTAGATTATTCCTTGAAACACGTCTATAAAAATTCCTTGTCAATCTAGTCCTATTTTGATAAAGTGCCTCAAGGTGTTGTTTGATAGCTTTTTGACTATGTCGTCTAAGTTTGAAGTGACAAAATGTAGACCTTCTCTTGGGAATTTTGATTTTGTGTGAGATCATTTAGAGAAGTTCAAGTTTATGGAAGAAAAGAGGATATTTATTGCCACATGAGTAGTGGTAATATGGCCCTTCTAGACACAATATCAGCTTGTTCCTCTTCTTTTTCTATGATGTATGTTGTGCTTCTCCACTAGGTTGGTGTTTACTTTGTTTCAAAAGTGAAGCTTCTCAAACTACTAATTATATTGATTTGTTCTCATTCAATGAGTTCAAATTTTGGTTGAATGATAGTAGGTGTAAGGTTGGGTTGTTCAATCAGAGCGATTGGATGCCAAATGGTCATGTGGGGTTCAATTTGTCAATTTATCTTGCTTAAGTGAGTTTCTTTTTACCAAAAACACTTATCTTTCTTAAGTTCAAACTAAATGTCTATGTTAAAAACATCATCAATTCCACAAAGTCCATTTTGTGAAAAGGATGAAGTTAGGGGCTTAGTTATCTAGGTTAACTTTGGGAAGTATGGATTGAGATATAAGCCAAAATATTTAGAAGTCTCTAAGAATAAATTCTTAGGACATGCATCAACATCAAGGTTTTGTCAAAGGGTATCCATACTTAGACCAAATGGTTTGAAATTTTGAAAAGACTTGTTGATGTTTGTTTTCAATTGTTTTGGAATCAAGCAAGTGTTAAACTGACTCTCAAAAATTTACAATCCTAGATAGGTTAGGTACGCATTTTTCGGTAGGCTTACCATCATCGGAAGAGATGATTAATCCATGAAGATGAAGTGGAAAAATAGAATATGTCAAGGAAATGTAACATCTTGACACACCAAGAAAAGGAGTCCCTTCCCAATTTACTTTATGCCTCAATAAAAAACTAGACATGGTAAGTAACTTTTGGGCGTGGTGCTACTCCCATGCACTACCTTGAAATACGTTTCATGATTGGAATTGGTTAGCGACTACAAGTTTTTTAATGATCATATCTAGGATGGACTGGTGCCATACACATGATGATTCACTCAATTAAGAGGCCTTGTAGCCCTTAGAAACATCTAAGGGTTTTAACACATCACAAGGATGCTAGGGGAGACTTTAATTGGTAGGGGACAACCACAACCAGCTGGCTAGTGACTTTCATTAGTTCAAATTATTTATATAGCGACCCAGATAGAAAGCACCACTTGGGTCATTCCCTCTTACAAGTTGGGAGGTAGGGCCTCTAAAGGTTACACATGTTTGAAGCATAAAATGATTTTCATCACCCAAGATTGCCAATAGGTGCAAGAGGAGAGGATAAGCGCTTCCAAGTAGAAAAGTAGAATTGTGTGTTTCTCTTCACCCAAGATCGCACGAAGTGTAAGGGGATTGGATACACACAACAAGAATATGTAGAAAAATCAAACACATGTTCATTTTAATCCATCATAGCAAAATGAATTCATTTTAAACACCAAACAAAGTGTGGAAGTTATATTGTTCAATTTTAAGCCAACAAACATAGTAATGTGAGGGTTCAACTTTAACCAATTTGAGCATTAATTTTAAAGCCCAGAGTAAATTTAGTTTGGTCCTAAAACATGAAAATAAAAAGCATCATAAATGGGTTATAATTGCCCTGTAAGTGTTGAAACACTTGTTACAATTATAAGATTAATGACAAAATGCTCCTTCACTTTGAATGTTATCATCCAAACCTGCAAAACCAGTTAGTCTAAAAAATAGAACAAGAAGTTAGATACATGTTAGTGATTAGATAAATCAAAAAAATTCAAACACATGTCAAAAAATAAAGTTTTGTTTTGTTTAGTAGTAATTCACGATGCTGAAATCAATTATGTTGTTGAAATCTATCAATAGCATTGCTATATAAGATATGTGTCACTGTATTGAAAAATCAATAGCGGCCCTCTATAGAAAATAGGGAAGTCAAATGCGTTGACATATCAATTACGTTGCTAAAAAGAAATTCATTCTATGTTAAAAAATTAAATAAGTGTCGCTATATTAAAATTTAGTGACAAAATTAATTAAGCGTCGCTAGATTAATTATGCCTCAATAAACTAAAATCACAGGTGCATCGCTGTATAGCGACGCATCATCAAATGCGTTGATTGATAATCGATAGCATCGTTGTACCTGAACACACAAGGAAAACAAAGTTTTAACAAGAAATTTGTCAGATTGGTTAGTTTAGGCCTTCCTTCTAGTGCCAAAATATGACCGACAGATTAGAATGGGTTGAATACACTTGATCCATGTGGATACAAAGCATAATTATGCCACTAAACGTCAATCCTAATAAGATCAATCAATAAAAACTAAACTAAGCATCCATTAAAACTTAACATATCAAACTATGAAAGCTTTATAAACACCTACTCTAATCCATTAAAACTTATCCTATTGGGGGAGTGGTGTTTCATTCATGTGGAATGAGGACCCTTTCCCAATCTCATGGATAAATGAGCCTGTTTCAATCAATTCTATTGAAGAGAATTGATGAAACTAATGCAAGATGTGTGATGAAACATGATTTAAAGCTAAATGAACATGATGCAAGCTATTTTAACATGATCTATGCTAAGATGATTGATATGGGTGAGTGCAAACTAATCTAAATAGATTTTAAGCTAAAAATATTCAAACCTTGATTACACAATATACTAAATGGATGCATTTATGTTATCATGGAAGCCATTAATGGAAGCTAAGCTAATATGCAAGTAAATTAAACTAAAATTATATTAAATGTGAGTGCAAGTGAGAGTGATTTTAACAACATAAGTTTGATGTTAAAAGATGGATCCATTTGTCTCCAAATAGTGACCTATTTATAAGAGGACAAATAAAAAATGAAGTGTTGAGATTAAAAGGTTAATCAATGGTCAAGGATGGAGGAAATATGAAACATGGATCATGGATTCTCATCAATCAATGATCACATGGATCAAGGAAAGAATCAAGGGCTCATACTCCTTCAAACAAACAAACTTTTAACTTGTACAAGAAGTCTTGCAAGTTAACTTGCACAAGAAGTCTTGTAAGTTTGTTATGAAGGAGAATATTCCTTTGTTTCAAATGAGTGAGAAGAGAATATTCTCATGGGTGAGGGAAATAGATATTTAGCAAATTAAAACAAAGTTTTAATGTACAAAAAGGGGAAGGAATATTCCTTTTCCTTTTGGAGGAATGTGCAAAGGAGGAATATTCCCTTACAAGTGGGGGGACTAGATTTATTAGTAATTGATAATTAAAACAATGTTAATTATGCAATTTTTAGAAGAATTACATGATATTCATTAAATAAATGATTTAATGAAAAGGGGAAAAGGTGATGAAATTTAATTAAATAACTTAGGTTTATTTAATTAAATAAGAGGACTTTAGGGATTAAATTAAATAATTCAATTTATTTATTTTAATAAAATAAAATGTTAGCATGAAAGGGGATGAATTAACCCTATTAGATTAATTAGGTTAACATATGCAAATTACAAAATTAATTAAATAGCAAGACTAATTCACCAATTAAGTGAAAAGAGGATGGGTTTGAGGATGAAACAGTGTTAGTATACCTGATTCGAGTGCATGATATCATTCAGGACATTTTTAAGTGTTTATAGTTGTAATGTGAAATTTGTGATATCTTTTATTATTTTTAGCTTGTTATAAAGCTGTATGTGTTAGAGTAATGGGGTTAGAGTCATCTTAAGTGGAAAATTTTGGATTTGAACTTAGAGGGATTTTTTAAAAGCTTTTTAAATTCATTAAGTCATTAATTATGTGAAATTAAATCCCCAGGGTGAATGCCTATGGGATAAGGACTTGTCAAAATATAAATTTTGGGATTTGGACAAGATTTTACCCTTCCCAAGTCCCTTAGGAAGAGTGTGATTATTTATCTTGGGATATAAGGAAGGTTGTTTTAAATATCATCCAATCTTCCCTTTCTAATTTTACATGTAGAATTATACTACAAAACACCCCTATCCCAAGATCTCACACATGTGTGAGCACATAGAGTCACATGACTCTTTGAGAGTTGTGTGAAGGGATGAGAAGGATGGGTGAGAAGTCATGTTCACCTCCATATTTGAGAGGATAAGTGACATTCCATCCATTATTTATATCCCTCTTGAAGAGGTTAAAGAGGCTTTTTAGATTTATACTTACAAACTTGTATTCAAGAGAGAGTGGAGTCTTGATATGTTGAGATATTATAATATAAAAGGTTTGGAGAGGAATTTTATTGAAGGATCTTCAAAAAGAAGAATTTCATAATTTTTTAGAGTCCATGATAGAGGTAGGATTCGTGGATTTATTTGTTTAAAATGTGTAAGATAAATGTGTTGTTTTGTTGTCTACATTCAAATATTGGCCTAGGATTGGTTGTGATTCCCTTTTTTGAGTTTTTGTTGTTGTGTTTGTGCATTATTTGGAGAGTGTTGTGTTGGATTAGATTCTCCCAAAGAGATGAGAGTAACCCATGTGTTGGATTGAGAGATGTGTGGACCCTCCTTGGCATAAAATTACATTCTTGGTGAAGATATTTTGACATGAGTACCTTACAAGTTTCATGAGATTATTTGTCTGAGATATTGTGTTGAATTTGTTTATGGTGTTTGATATGGGAGGATATTTAACAATATTTGTGAATAATATTTATTCTTGATACTTGGTTGAGTTGTTATATTTGTATTATCTTTTTTTCATTTGGAGAGAGAGTTCCATCATCTCCCCATATTTTTAATAACTAGGCTAGTGACTATATAATTTTTTTCTTTGTTTCCTTTGCTTAAGAACCTTTTCCAATTATAGAAAAAACCATAAATAAGAACATGAAACAATGTTAAATATGTTCACAAAGTTCCTATTATTGAACATATCATCAATTGTTGTATTAAGATGAACTATAGTAGAAATACTTATAATAGTATTCTCCTTAAGAGTATCTCATGAATAAAAAATATACTAGCCCCAAATCACTTTTATATGTATCCAATGGATAGATTGATTAGGTTTCATTTGATTTAGGGGTAAGTGCACAAATATGGGGGACCAAAAAGGGGTCTTAAGTGACCACTTTTTATGAAATAAGGAAAGACTGACCTTGGATGAGAAATTGAAGATAGTTAAATTCAAAATTTTAAGATGCAATGAAAAAAAGAGTCATAGTGCTTTGAATCTACTTTCTAAACTACTTTTTTTTTAAAAATGGTAGAGATTAAGGGGTTCAAAAAGGGGGGTCACACAAATTGGTCTTATTTTTTTCAAAAAAAACATAAGATAGTATATGGTGTGGCCTCCCTAAAATGTTAAAAAAACATTAGTGCTTAAAAATATCTTCAGTGAGAAATTAGATAACAACATCTAGTTTATGCTCAATTTTTCTACTAATTTTTTAATGAATATATGATTTTTTACTAATTTTCAAAGTGAAAACATCCTAAAAAATAAAAAAATTGAGCATTGATCCCCCCTAATTTTTTTGAAAATTGATCAAAAATCATTTTTTTTTTAATGTGTACAATGGAGTCTAGTTTCTAAAAATGTAATTTATTTTAAATTTTGATGAATGGTTAAAAAAAAGTAAAAATACCACACATTGGTTTTTGACAAAAAAGGGATACACTAACAAAAGAAATAAAGATGAAAACCTTAACATACTCAAAACATGAAAAAATTACATGGTTAGATAGCTAAGAGAGACCTTAAAATTATCGTGGTATTTTTTGACTTGACGTTGAAACATGTGCAAGCCTGATGGGAGCATGCTCAAGATTATGCCAATTTTTCTACTACTTGCAAAAATGCATCCTTGGACATTGAAAAGTCACTACAAAACTTTAGGCTAGAAGCCCAAGGAAAATCCAATCCAAAGGCTCAAAAATTTCCAAAGTAAGACAACACAAGCGCATTATAACAGGCTCGTGTTATGTCAAAGAAAACATAACACACTTGCATTATGATTCACTTAGTATATTTATCTCCCTCACATTATTTCTCTCTCCCACTCTATATCAATCCTTCCCTCTCTTCATCCCTTTGTTATCTCTCTCTCCTCTTTAGGTCTCTCCCTCTCTATATCTCCCTCCCATCTTACCCCTCTCTCTCTATGTTCTCTCCTCGACTCTTCTCTCTCTTCCCTCTCTAGGTCATTACCTTTTTTCTTTTTCAATTGAGGGAATATATTTTAGGATTGGGGATATAAGGCTTAGGGTTGAGGGTATAAGGTTTAGGGTTGAGGGCTTAACATAGAGGCTTTAGGGCCTAGGGTTGAGGGATAGTGTTTAAGCTTTAGGGTATAGGGTATAGGGTTTAGAGTATTGGGTATAGGGTTGAGGGTATAAGGTTTATGGTGGAGGGTATAAGGTATAGGTTTGAGAGTGTAGGGATCAAGGTTGAGGGTATGGGTTGATGATATTGGTATAAGGTATATGGTATATGGTATAGGGTATAGGGTATAGGGTTGAGGGTTAAGGGTATTGGGTATAGTGTCAAGGGTATGGGGTTTATGAGTTAGGGTATAAGGTATAGGGTCAAGGGTATAGGGTTTAGGGTTGAGAGTATGAAGTTTATGGTTAAGGGTTTAAAATATAGGCTTTAGGGCCTATGGTTGAGGTATGGTGTTTAGGGTTGACGGTAGAGGGTTGAGTGTCTAGGGTATAAGGTTTAGGCTATAGGGTTTATAGTGGAGGGTATAATGTTGAGGGTTTATATAGTGATATATGTGTATTACGTGATAGAGGATTTTAGTGATAACTTTAAGAAACCCCCCTCAAAAAATATATATAAAATCATGGAAAATATTTCATTATTTTAGGGAAAAATATTAATTTCAATTGGCAAATCTTTCCTTTTTTTCAATTTTTTTTAAATTTTTATTGGTGATTTCTTTTACATCACTAAAATTTTGTAGAATTTTTTGGAAAATATTGAAAAATAATAGGAAAATGCATTAATTATGATGGTGAATCTATCCAATCTAAAAATAATTCTCATGGAAAAGTAGGAGCTTGAGGGTGGAAATTATCGATGGGTTGAAAGGGTAGACTATATATTTACTCTCCACCATTGTTCTAAAATATAATATAATGACCCTCATTATATTTTGCAAGGTAAAATGTACCCATGATCTGTAATTCTCATGGGGCTCAAAATTTCTTTTATATCATTAATCTAATGACCCTTGTTGTACTCTATAAGGTAAAATTTACCCATAATTTATAATGCTCATGAGACCCAAAATTGTGGGCCTCATGAGCATTACAAATCATGGGTACATTTTACATCGTGAAACAAAAAAAGGGCCATTAGATTATATTATAAATCAATGGTGGAAACTAAATATTAGAAATATGGTCCTAAAACAACTAATAACTATTGGAAAATTAATATAGATTTCTACTATAATTTATAAAATTTAGGTGAAACTGATCTAATCATGTATCGAATATTGTGGCAAATTTTTGAGTTAAATTTTTTAATAAAATAAATTATTTGGAGATTTAAATAAGACTATAATAACATTTTGTAAAAATGTGGCGACTCAAGTCACATTGTGGCTTAAACTATTAGCCAATTTTGGATTCCCAAATTTCAACTATTAGCCAATTGGCGAATATTAGCCGCTAAAAAAATCACTAGAGGATTTTATCTTACATATAGTAATAAAGGGTTTATCTATCATTTGAGTCTTTGGTGGATATATATCAACAAATAGGATTTTAATGTTGAATACAATTGAGGTTAATATTTTGTGTAGTGTTCACAAGATTCCAACATAGTTATCAAGGTTATTTATTTGAAGCCAACCCAATTAGTTTGCAACTTTATTTGTTCTTATTATGAAAATTTTTAAGATGAAAATATTTTAGGTAAGTAGACCACCTTTGATGTTTATCATTCTAAAAAATTTCTTATATTTATATAAATTTAAGAGGCTTATGATCTATGTGAACAACAATGTCTTTCCCCAAGATATAGTAATTCCATGTTATTTGTAGGCTTGAACATTGTATATTTGGAGGCATCAACCTCAATTTAAAAGGACTAGTGTACCCATTTGAAAAATCATTTAGATTTGAAGTTATTATTTTACACATCTAATGACTCGATGGTAACTTGGTGGTACCCAAATTTTAGTGAAAAATTAGTCCCCTTAAGTTGATCGAAGAGGCCATCAATGCAAGGAATTGGACACTTCTATTTACCCAATCTATCTCTACTACTTGATACTTCTATTCACTGAACATATCTACCTACCTAAATATTTTACCCTTAGTTCAATTATCCCATGGACTGCCATTGTGGGTGTAGTGTTGTCTATAGGTTCAATCTCTTAAAAAAATAGGAGATATTGTGTAAGGGGGAAATCGTGAAGCATAAGATAATCAATGTAAACAAATTAAACAAGATTTAACTCAAACAAAGATTAAGATTCATACCCATTATTCATGAAATGAACAATACAAGATTACTGAATTCAATGAACTAAGATAATACAAACAAAGAATAAACAAAAGAATTCAAAACAACCATATTGTTACCCATCTCGTGTCGAAGTTTATTCACAATGATGTTGGATTGTTGTTGTATCAATGTGAAGCCTCCATTTATGTGTTGCAAAAGCTTCAATGTGTGTGATGTTGATTGAAGATGTGTGTTACAACTTGTGTAAAATTGATTGTCAATTCGACATTACTTAGTTGTACAAAATATGTCAATTCTCCAATTATTTTTGAGGATGAAGAGGATTGTTATATAGATTTTACAATTTGAGATGAACGATTAGGATTGTGTAGTAGAATATCTTGATCAATGATTGAAAGATGTTGAGAGAAATTAGATTGCTTAGTTAGCTTCTATGATTGAATCAATTAAGGATGTTAATTGATCAATCAAAGGAAATAGATCGCCAAATATGTGGAATTGAGGAAATCATGTTGAGCCTTCAGTGGGATTGAAGAACAGATGAATTAGTTAAGAAATAAATGAATCAGTTAGCCAATTAGAGTGAGCAATTGAGGGACAATAATTTGCTCAATCATGAAAGTGGGCGAGGGTAATTAATTAATTGAGCCTTTTGAGTTGAACGTGCAAGTCATGTTTGACTTTTACAAAGTTGTATTTGTTTGTTTTGACCTTTTTGAATGATGTTTTGAATAATTTATTTAATTATTCAAGTTTAAGGGAAAGTGATTTAATTAAACTATTAAGTGGTAATAAAATAATTGATTTAGGGGAATAGGATAAATTAGCGACATCAATAATTGATGTTATTTAATTAATCAGGAGGAATAAAGTTAGATTAGGAATTTATTAAATAAATGAAATTTATTTAATTAGTCAAAAATGATGAAAAAGTGAATTAATTAAATAATGCAATATTATTCAATTAATAGAGGAAATTAGGGTTTTTGATGTAATTGATGTGAAATGTAGTGATATTAGATGATAATGATGCTGATGATGAGAAAATATCATTTAGGATGTGCGATAAGTGTTAGGTCATTTTTACATGTCTACATTTTGCCTCTCTTTGAGACAAAGTACTAGTTGCTTTGTTTCAAAGAATTTGATGTTTAAAATCAAGATTTGAATTTTTTTTATCTGCCCCACTATGTCCTGGTGGTCAGCAAAATGATGGTAGGATGCTGGGCTACCCTCTCGAGAGGTTGGCTGAAAAATCATTTTTTAGGTCAGACTCACGACAAGGTTCCATTTTAGTTTAGATGCATAGAGGATGAAAAATTAAGCTTATAGGACCCTCGTTGATACTTTAGATGCTCCCAAGAGCTCTTAATTTCAACCTAAGAGGGTTTCCTAGGTAAAAAAATAGGGTTTGGGGGTTAAAATAGGTAATTAGGGTTTAATTTACCTCATTTGCATTCTAAGCCTTTAGTAATTTCTTGCCTCTGGATTTATTGATTTTGTGATTGTTGAGGAGCTATGGCAAGGATTCGAGGAGCCCCACATTGCATAGATGCGGTTGGTGAGTTTGGGAGACTTGCTAGCGTCAGTGCGCCGATATGTACCCTTTCCTTTCCTGTTTTCATCTTTTCATTTTTGAGTAATTAATGCATGAAATTTTTTTAGGTGATAGTGGTAGTTTTAGGATTTTTATGCTTTTGAATCATTTCTACCACTTTTTATGTTTTTATCTATGCTGCTTTTGCATTTTTCAACCACCTTTGAGTAAAATGTTCACTTTTGAGAAAAATTTTCACTTTTGTTTTTGCCTTCGTTTAAAATCTTCTCTTTTGAATTCTTTCATATGAAATGGCCATCATTGTAAAACTTTTTTTCTTTCAAGAAATATGTTCACTTTTGCCATTTTTAGCACTTTTGACAAAAAATGGTCCACTTTTGACTATTTTGACCATTTTTGCCAAAAAAAACCACTTTTGCTATTTTTGGAAGTTTGAACTAGTTTGTTTGCAATTATAGGTTCGTTTTGTATTTTCATAGAAAATTATTAATGTTGTGGGTTGAATGTTTGCAAGTGGTTCTCAAACCACTTTATTCGAGAGAGCAATGTCCATGTGATTTGTTTGATTTGATCACTAGTTTCCATGAGCTTGAATGAGATGTGCTAGATGCTATGGGGTTATGACATATATGATACATGCTAGTGATTAGATGCCACAGAGTGATGATAACTGCTCTTGTTGAGAGGTGGAAATTTGTCAAGATACACGTGTTATGCACTGAGTCCTTGGTGTTAGGCATCTTCAAGTTCATGAGTCAAAGATAGACTTGTCTCCATTCATTGGTAGTGCAAATCAAGTTTCATTGGTTTTATGTGCTTTGGTTTCTGGGCTCATCATTCTTGATCGATGAGGTAGACAGTTTCCCATTGGTTGGGGTGTATGCATCGAGCAGATGTTCGAGCATGGGGCTTGTGTCTTCTTGCACATATTTATAGAGATATGCACAAGGTTACCTATCGAGGGGTAGTTCCATTTCTTATGGGGTTACCTTACTGCATGTGTGGGCCTGGGAGCATATCCTAGTTACTAGGCCTGATTGTATATTGGATCAAGATCCAAAGGATCCTTACTCTTATAGATATGGTGATTTTCTTTATTATAATTGGCCTAGGTAGCTACATTACTGGCGTCATGTGATAAATGATATGTCAGGTTTCGTTTGAAGGCCATGGTTGGATTGTGATGCATGACAGGATGATTATGAGTAGTTTCCATTTTGTAGACAGACTCATTGGTTGATCAGATGAGTTCATTCTTTGCTCGAGAGATATCTACCTAATCGGGTACTTCACCAGTTTGGTGATTGATAGAGCTATTTTGCTGATGATTATCTAGGTCGCTTTGGGAGGACCACCCGAGAGGTCTAGGTGTGGGGATTGCAGGTTGATCATGATGCAACAGTGGAAGAGTTTAGAACATTTTCCCCATTTAGATGGGGGTGGCCTGTGGGATTGGTTGATCTAGGTACCAAACTAGATTATGATTAGTGGTGGGCTCATTAGATTCCACTTTAGTTTATAGATCTTATTGGCGTTGTGCCAGTTATGGGTAGAGTAGTATCGCTGGTCAATGTGGTGAGAGATAGCGAGACAAGATCATTGTGGAGCAGCTTGATAGAGTGAGGAAGGATGGACAACAAGATCAGTAGGATGATCCCATGCAACAAGATCAGGCACATGGTCTGCCTCCTCCACCTAGGGATGCAGTGGTTTAGTTAGCACAAATGATAGCTACCAAAGATGTAGAGGTTATTCGACATCAAGCTACCGAGGCATAGGTTGCTATTTTGAATCTTGCTAAGTGTGATACTACTAGACAAGAGAGATGGTTTTAGGTCAGAGTGAGACATTGAGATTGGGTGACGTCATGTTTCCAAGATGCAGGTGCAGGTTATTAAAGCTAAGAGGGATACCCTTAGGGAAAAGCATGATGCTCTTAGAGTAGAGCAGGACCAGTTCATGAGGGAGGCTACCTATTATTAGACTATGTATGAGGTATTAGTTCCTAGAGGACAAAGATTCCCCCACTTTGGTGAGCCTAGTACAACTAATGGTGTATCCGAGTCAGGTGATCAGTCAGTTAGATAGCTAGATCAGCCGCTAGTGATGTCACAACCTTCTTCTCACCAGAGTCATGATCATCATAGGCCTCCACCTCTAGCTGGGTAGTAGGACTGTTTGTATTTGATCTTTTATGATGTTCATTATATCAAAGACCTATGTTGTAGACATGGTCTTTTTGTATATATATTCATTGGGCCAGCTGAGGCCTTGTATATATGTTTTGTTTGTATATGATATCACACATGTTATTTGATGATGTACCTAACATTCTCATTTTTTATGATATATGAGATATACCATGTTTTGATTCAGATTTATTATGTGTTATGTGATGATTATGGATGATGATGTATGCTCATGTTCATGTTTTTGTACTTTTCTAATGAATGCATATGATGTGGTTGGATGGATGATTTATATATCTATATGATATATGATGTTTTATTATGTATATGATGGATGATGATATCTTATACATGTGATACATGATTATACACAATGCATGATGTTTTTATTGCTTTATTATGATCATGATATATATTGATGAATTGTGGATGCAGGATGCATGTGGTACTAATGATATTTTGATGCAGGATGGTATTGTTAGTTAGAAGAAGTGTTGGATGATGGATATAAATTTGATGTTTTTTAGTTATTGATGACTTTTTCTTTTTCTTTGCATAGAGGCTTCGTATCTTTAACAATCCTTTTTTATGTAGAAAACAAACATGATGCACCAGGGTATTAGTAACCAAGGTGGATTTGTATCCATTGTGTGGGATTTGAATTGACACACAAATAATATTCTTGCTCATACCAGATATACGAAAAACCTTGTTAGACTATATGGTTGAGTTGTGTTAAATTTTTTTAGGCTAGTTACATAGAGAGGTATGAAATACCTAACATGCAACTACTACACAAATTTTATCAAAACAACTTCCATACCTAAAACAAAGCAAATATTCACTGTGGTAGTAACAAAAAAACATCTTACAAACATAATTAACAAAAATTGACAATTAATACCCCCATTCCTTCTTCTCTAAATCCTTATGGACATCCTTGAGAGATCCTGGGAATGTGGTATTATGATAAATCAAAAAATTATAAGACTATAAAAAGATAAACAATATTGTAGTATCACTTGCTATAGTTGTTGTTGATGTTTCATGGTGAAATCCATTGATGATGTCTATTGTAGGAACGTTTTATTTGTTAAGACTCATGTTTAGGATTGTTGATATGATTTTCAAGTGGGTATGGTAGTCTATACTAAGGAATTCTTTTCACTTGATAGTTTTCTAATCGTTTCAATTTTCTCTTTGGAATTTTTGATTTTGATGTTTGTTTGGTTTGTTGTTTGCATTGTCAAAGGGTGAGTGTGAAACTTTGTTTATTAAAGATGAAAAGTTTATTGTAGTTGGTGATGATGGGGGTAGGACCTTTTTGGTTTTTTTGAGTTTGTTTGATGTTTTTTTTGTTGTTTTTAGGGGACTAACCTAGGGCCTTGGGGCTCATCAAAGATAAGCCTTGCCTATGTTGTACAAGCAGAGGCTCATAGTTCATTTGGTTTGATAAGAGCACCTTTTTGAATTTTTTCTATTTTGTGAATGTTTTTGAATTTTTGACTAAGTTAAAATGAAAGCATGATAGATACCTAAGGGGATTGACCTAAGGCCTTAGGGGTTGATAGGCCTTTCCTACGTAATACATGCAACGACCACGTAGTTCGACTGGTGTTGACTCAAAGCATAACATGTTTTTGGGATTTTGATGTTTTGAATTTATTTGCTTTTTGGATGTTTTTGACTTTGATGGTTTTTGACAATGATGGAATGTACAAGGATCTAATCCACTACCAGTTTCAAGAAGTTTCCCCCAATTTTAGATAAGATTACCTTCATTAGGGGAGACAAATGTTGATGGTGTAGCAAGGTTCAACACTTAATCAATCATTGAGTTATGGTTGGTGTGCACATTTTATTATGGGAAAAATGGGTGGATACTTCAGATAGCATTGATAGATAACAATGCAAGTCTTATTCAAACGTAGTGCTTATTGTTTAGGCTTTTACTATGATACCTATCCTAGAAATGCCACAAAGTAGTTTTCACTTAAAGAACATTTTATTTCTCTTTACTATTTTTCTTTCTTTTTCTTTCTTTTTATCTTTTTCACTGGGATACTTTGATGTGTTCAAGTATATAAATTTTTAAGATGGTTGTTGTTCAACGGTTCGGATAAAGGTTCATCCTTAAGGAGTAGCCAATTGGTAAAATCTAGAGCCATAGCTTGTTGTGATGATGAACAGACCAAGCCAATTAAGTTCAAAACTACCTTTTCCATCTTGATTCAACTGTACCTTCTGATTCTCTTTTAGTACCAAGTCACCAACCTGAAAGTTTCAATTTTTAATCTTTTTATTGTAGCTTCATTTGAGGTGATTTTGATAAACCTAAAGATGGTTTAATGCACTCAAACACCTTTTTGTAGACTCTGAAAATGTCCTGAATGATATCATACACTCGAATAAGGTATACTAATATCATTTCCTCTTGAAACCCATCCTCTTGTTGCTTAATTAGTTAAATTAGTCTAGCTATTTGATTAATTATATCATTTGAATCTATTAACGTAATTAATTTAATGAGGTTAATTCACCCCTTTTCATGCTAACATTTCCTCCAATCAAATTAAATAAATCAAACTATTTAATTTGAATCCCTAAATCTTCTTATTTAATTAAATAATCCTAAGTTATTTAATTAAATGTCATCACCATTCTCCCTTTCATTAAATCACTTAGTTTAATGAATATCATCTAAATTCTTCTAATCCCCTAATTACATAATTAACATTGTTTAATTATCAATTATCTTAATAAATCTAATTCCTGCCACTTGCAAGGGAATATTCCTCCTTTGCACATTCCTCCAAAAGGAGTATACCCATGGAATATTCCTTCCCCTTTGCACAGTTAAACTTTGTTTTAATTTGTTAGATTATCCTTTTCCCTCACCCACGAGAATATTCCAAATAATATTCTCTCTCCTAACTCATTTGAAAAAGGGAATATTCTTACAAAGCTTCATGTGTAAGTTAACTTGTGACTTCTTGTGCAAGTTAACTTGTGACCTCTTGTATATATCAAAAGTGTGTTTGTTTGAAGGAATGTTAACCCTTGATTAAAATATCATCTTCCATTCTAATCCGTTGATGAGAATCCATGATCCATGCCTCCAACTTCTTCCATCCTTGACCGTTGATTGACCTTTTTGAACTCAACCCTCCATTTCTCATTTGCTCTCCTATAAATAGGTCACTATTTGGAGACAAAGGGATCCATCTTTTTTAGAGAAAACTCATGCTATTGAAATCACTCACACTCACTCATATTTAACACATATTTATCATCTTTTAAGTTTAATCACTTTCATAATAACTTATCTTCCATTGATGGTTGTCATGGTAACTTAGATGCATACATTTAGCTTGTTTATTAATTAGGGTTTGAATATTTTAGCTTAGAATCCATTGAGATTAGCTTTGCATTTGCATATATTAATCATTTTAGCATAAAATCATGTTAAATTAGCT
>VDFB02245898.1:0-18635 GCA_007258455.2 Sequoia sempervirens
CTTCAATGAGCTGACCTTTACAAAATAGAGCTCAAAAGTACATATAGACATGCCATGCACAAGTTCCCCTCAATCAAAAACTTAGATCCACAAATTAAGGAACTGAGACTACATGAGGGAACTAGACTGTTGATCTTCAGTTACAAGGCTTGATTGCTTCACTACAAAAAATTCTAACACCCAAGAGAGAAGATGGAACTAAGGAATGGGAAATCGAGTCTAACTTGTGCCAAAATCCTACAAAATAGGAGAAAAGAAGATGTGGTGTCAAGAAAAGAATACTCTACTTCTAGCTCACTCCTGCATTGTTTGGTTTGTGATATACTCATCATAACTAGAGAGCACTTGTTGAAGGATATCTAAATCAGTCCCATCTAACCAATTTTCTTCAAATTTGATCCTCTTTAACTCTGTTGAGGCATATTCCTACATATCCTTCAATTTAATTAGTTCCCTTCTGGCAGCTTCTACCTCCTCCCTGATGTCCATAAATATATCCAACAACAAATATTGTCCATCATCTCCTTTTTGCATTACCTCTTCAAATCTACTGCTCCACTTCTCCCTCATCTTTTCCAAAGGAAGACTCTCTTTGACTGGGATGTCCACATTGACCAGAATGGCAACTACTACCTCCAATTCATCAATCTGCTCGTTCAATTCTTTGCTTGCTTCTTGAACCTCATTCTTAATCTCATAGATGAACTTGGATTTGAATCTTATTATGCTCACAATATTTTCAATAAAATCTGCATTGTCTTCTTCAAGAATTGACTGCTCCAGGAGAGTTGATTTGGGAATTTTGTTGATGCCTTTAAGCTTCTTAACATACTCTTTGTACTCTTCATCTTGCTTTTCTAGGTCCTCAGCATGCTGGTTCATATTCCCTATCAACTCAAGTGCTGATTCATGAACCTTGAAACCATCAACACTTCACCAACCTCCTAATTGAGTCTGTCAAGCATCCCCGCCTTACTCCTCATCTGCACCAAGTCATTAGCTTCCTTCTTTGTTAGCAATATTAGGGATTCGAGAGCAACACCTTGTTGAGAAATTGGAGTGGAAACATCCTTTAGGAATTTGTGCAGTTGATCCAATCGGGCTTTAAGCTCATATTTCGTTTGCTTATCTTTAATCATTTTGTATTTGGTGGAGGAAGCTACAATATCATTTGTTGGTTCCTTGTAGGTCTCCCCAAATTCACAGTACCCAATTGGTAATCAGTCATTTGCATATCATCCTTGTCCTTATCTGCCACTGGAATTGCACATTCAACAATAATTTCTCATGTATCCATGAGCTTGGTGGAGTGAAGGACTCTGTCCTTATTTTTGGGTCTTTCCTTCTCAATCTTCTTCATCATCTCATCCCAATTAAGAGGCTAAGGTTGAACTATCTTTTTCTTCTCTAAGTAAAGCTTCAACCATGTAGGAGTAGTAGGAGTAGTGACTATTTATGCTGAAGAAGATGCATAAGTTTTAGAGGATAAAGGTTGCAAAATTGTGTTCTTAGGTTGAGATTCAGCCTCTTGCACATTTTGTTGTTCTCTTTTTGCCTCTTCTTGTGCAATTTTCTCAGCCTCTTCCTTATCATTTTTTTCTTACAATATTTTGGCTTCCAATTCCTTCTTCAAACATTATTCCTCCAACTTCTTGTCCTAATACATACGGTCTCTTTGCTTCTCAAGTTCCTTAACATAATCCCATGCTTCTTTGGATTTCTTCTCATGTAAACCAAGTTCTTCAGCCTTCTCCTCTCTCTCTAGGCATTCTTTCTCCTCTTTCCTTCTATGGACCTCTTCCAAAGCCTTGAACTTATCCATAAGGGATTCTTTCTCTCTTCTTTGAATAACCTTTTCCTCCTCAAGGTCATAAATTTTTTGCTGCAAAGCCAATTTGTATCTTTCCTCTTTCATTTTGAGTTGCTTCTCTTTTTGTTGTTGCTTGGCCAATTCATCATCCTTGACTTTAGCTTCTAATTCTTTTTGCTTGGATAATGCATCAACTTGTGCCTTAGCATCAATCTCCTATTGTTTAGCTAGTGCCTCAACTTGTGCCTTGGAATTTGCTTCCCTTTTAGCTTCCTCAAAAATTTTCCATTGGTCTTCTTCAGTTAATACATGTTTAGTCCTTGCATCCTCAGTTACATCAAGGGATGCCACCACATGATTTTCTTTTTCAAATGGGGTAGCCTCAAAGTCTGTCTCAATGTCATGAATTTCTATCTTGGGCTTCTTCTCCTTCAATAACTCAGCTTCTTTGTGGAGGGTTCCTATGGGCATTTCATCACTTGGTTGCTCTATAACAAGAGGTTGAGTGGATGCTTCCCTTGTAAGATATGTTGAGGCACTAGCTTCTGTAATATCCTCCCCTCCTTGTACCTCAAGAAGATCTTAAGTAGTAGTCTCCTCTCCTAAATTGGGAGGGATAAATTCCAAAGGCTCCTTAGGAGGCATTCTTCTTTCTATTTTTTTATACTAGGTGGTTCCTGTAACCTTCCTCTTCTTGGATGTTTGAGATTTTGGTTCCTTAACCCTCATGATGACCCATTGAATACTCCTATCCAATACTATCCTTGCAACCTATTTTATGTCAATGGACTCTTTTGCATTCCAGTCCACTGGATCAAGGTCCCTAGTGCGTACATTTTATGCCTCACATTAGGGATCCAAAGTGACCCCATCATTTGTTAACATTTATGGGACGTCTTCCTTTACCCCATACTCAACCATGAGTGGGATAGGAAGTCTTTCATAATTCTATCTCCTGAGATCATACTCATCCTGAAGATCCATCCAAAAATCCTTGAGTATATTAAAGTGTTTCTCAAAAATAGTGGGTAGCGAACCCTACATCCTTTGTTTAGGATCAAAATGTTTCCTGCAAGCATACAAACCCAAATTCAACTAAATCAATTCATCACAAACTAATTTAGCTGCCACAAGGTGTGGACAACTATACTCATCCAACTTCATGGGGAACTTATGATAGCCAGACTTGTGCTTATTATTGAACTTCATGTTGATTGCTAGAGCTTGACAAATGAATTCCATTAAAACAATTTTATTGTTGCAGCACCTAGGGAGTAAATAAGGGTGGCCATCAAAACCTCCCAGTCTAAAGTAAGTAAATTTGGGGTATTGAATAAACCAGTGTCCCCATTCATTGATGAAGGTCATGGCCTCTCTACTCAATTTGTAACCAACATCTCATGTTAGCCAGTTAATGATAACATATAAGAATGCATCATTAACCCTTTTGTAATGTGGCTTAGAATCATGTAAGGTGAGTTGATCATAATTTTCCCACACCTTTAACTATCCTTGGGCTTCTTGCAATATACCTACTGCATTCAGTCCAGGAAAGATCCCTCTTCTGGCAGTTAAATAGATCACATAAGAGTTCATGAAGAAACTCTTGGTTTCTCTCACTCTAAGCATTTGATTGTGTATGCATTTTGACACAATCATGGGCCAGTTAAAATTGTTGTCTGCCATCTAAGTTAGTCTGGATGAATGGAAACATCCACTCTTTACACTAGGAAGAATCTCTCTTCCCAAATACCCTAGAGAGCATCATTATTATGTCTGCAACCTCCTTGTAGAAGTATAACCTTTTAGGTTGATCAAGAAGCTTGGCTAAAGACTTCATCTCCACTCTCATCCAATTCTTATTAATATGATTCATGTTAATTTCCTTCTTGTCACTATAAAGCTTAAGTGCCTCCGCTTCATTGAGCTACCTAGGATTTTGTGGAGCAGGTTCATCAAACATAAACCTAATCATTTGTGGTGTTAATTCAATGATGACATTTCCCTACAAATCCACACACTGCCTAGTAGCAGGATTGTAGGCTCCAGTTGCTGCTAGTATTGACTTCAGACATTGGATAGATAATGGCAAGAGGGAAACATGTGCCAAACCAGATTGAACAATCCTCTTTGTCCTTCCTGAGACATCTTCAATGAATGTTTCCTCATATATGTCTTTCATATTTTAAGGGCCCCAAGTTTGTGTTAGTGAATCAGCCCAATCAGAGTCCACCTTGCTAGCTATGATGGTAGGACTTGCACGCTTATACCTCAGAGTATAAGGGAGTTGTTCTATTTTAATATTATTCATTTTGGATCCTTGCCTTGAAGTTTTTGTAGGGGTGGTCCTTTGAGAACAAGAAATTCTTTGACAAGTTTCTTATCAAACTCTAAACCCGATTCTAGTCCCGTGAGAAAGACAAACAACAAAAGGAAACATGGGTGAGATCGGGACTAGAACCAAAACTAGAACTTTTGCAAATTTCCAAGTTAGGTTCTAATTCCAGTTTCTCCCCTAACAAAGGAACAAGAACCGAGATAAAGACAACAAAAAAAATGGGAAGCGGGATCAGAACAAAAACCAGACCCGACCAAAACACCAACGAAAACAAAAAAACAAAGAAAACGAGCAGAATCATAATCGAGATGGGAACATAATCAGGAAATTTTACAAAGTTCCAATTTTGACCCCAACTCTAATTTTGCTTTCACTTGGGAAAATAAAAAAACAAGGAAAATGACAAGCAACTCAAGGGAGAAACAAACCCAAGAGTGCAAGACACACCAACAAACAATGAAAAAGAACAAGGAAGGAGGGTGGACCTGGAACCGAGATGAAAACTAGAATTGGAACCAAAATAGAAGTTTCAAGTCTGGTTTCAATTCCAACTCCGCTTCCACCAGACCAAAAGAAAAAAAGACTTAGGAGAAAAATGAACAATGCCTAAGTCCCAAACAAAACACCAAAGACAAAACAAAAACAAAGGGGGGCTCATTTTATTCCAAAATAATAATGGAGCGATTATGCAAGGCATAACAATTCCTTCTTCGATAGTATTTGTAGCTTCTTCATGCTTTAGTGGTGTTCTCTTTGTTGCTATCTTTTGGGACAACCTTGTCTTGTTTGGAGGATTTTTTTGTCCTTCACTTGGCTTTCATCTAGAAGTAGAGTTTTTCCCATGAGGCTTTCTCTATTTGTCCACATTATAGAGATCTTATATTTGTACATTGATACCTTTGTGGCCTTGTTTTCTGGGACCCATCATGCATTCTTTTTAGAGTTTTTAGCTACTCCCTAAGTTCATATTAAGGGGGGGTGTTAGAGTTATCATGCATTAGCTAATAATTAATTAATCTTTAATTAATTATTAGTTTAATTTATTCTCAACACACTTTAGCTAAACTTAGGAATGCTTTATTAGTTGAGTTAATATTAAATCATTATGTCACATCTCATGTGATGTTGATACTTGTCATGATCTGATCCATTTCTCATTTAGGGATTTTCTCTTATAAGCATTCAACCCTCTTTGTAATTACTTCACAGGAAATATCTGGAGCTTTCATATCTTCTTGAAAGCTTCTTCTATAACTTTTCCTTGTTGATGAATATAGCAATTCTTGTTTACAAATCTCTTGCATGGAAGGTGTATTAGTTTGTTGTTTGATCCTATGGCTCCTAGTTTTGTGCTTGTTTCATAATTCTATCAGGTAAAGTAATTCTAACTAGTTTATAATCTTGTATAATAAATCTATTAAAAATGGTATTAACATACTTTGTGATAACCAAAGTTTTACTTTTACCCAATCTCTTTTGATTTTCATTCTCAATATGTACCATACCACCCCTAGATCTTTCATCTCAAATGCACCTAAAATTTGAGCTTTCAATTTACTAATCATACCCTTGGTGTTACTAAAAAATAAATTATCATCCACATACAAGGAAACAATTAGAATATTATCATCAATACATCTAATATACACAATGATCTTCTTCACTTCTTACAAAACCTAACTTCAAAATAAATGAATCAAATTTTTGATACCACATTCAAGGCAATTTATTTAAACCACAAAGAGATAAATTTAACCTACAAACCAAGTGTTTTTTTCTCTTTTACCTCAAAACATTTAGGCTATTTCATATAAATTTACTCTTCCAAGTCTTTGTGGAAAAATATAGTTTTAACACTTGTTTGCTAAATTTTAAAATCATTAGTAGTTGTTATGGATAATAGAAACCTAATTGAGTATTTTAGCAAAAAGAGAGAATATTTCACTAAGATCAACTACCTCTCTTTGGAATTGAGCCTTAGCTACTAGTGTAGCCTTGTACCTTACTAATAAACCATTTTCTCCAAACTTCTTAAAGATGCATTTACAACCAATGTCATTCCTTCCTTTGAGAAAATGTGCAAGTTCCTATGTATTATGAGAAACTAAATCCATCATCTCCTCCTGCATGGATTGTATCCAAGACTTGCTATTATCTATAACAATAGCTTCCCTATACGATTTAAGTTCATCATCAATAATCAATAAAGAAAATATATACAATGAAAAGTTGGTGGGCTATACCTATCAACTGGATTTCATTGTCTTGTGGATGTCTTGAGAATAGGATTATGGAGTTCTTGTTTTTGAATTTTCTCAACTTCTTATTGGTTATCTCCCCTAACCTATTCAATTTTCTCAAAAAATTTATCTAAACCCTCTTCTTCTTCTTCCTCCTCCTCATTCCCAAATCCATCTCTCTGTTCTTATCAAGGTGCATCTTCTTGCTTAGTCTCAAAATGCACTCTCCTTTCCTTTTCTTTATCTTTTGACTATTCAAGGTCAAATATAGCTCTAATTTATTTAAAAAACACATCTCTAGAATATATAATTTTCTTGGTTACTAGATTCTAAATTCTATATCCCTTTATATTCTTACCATATCCAACTAAAATACACATTTCAACTTTTGGATCCAACTTAGATCGCTTTTCTTTAGGCACGTAAACATAAGCCTCACAACCAAAAAACCTTAAATGTGAGACAAAATATTTCATACTTGTCCACACTTCATAAGGTGTCAAATCAAGAGCCTTTCAAGGAGCTTTATTTAAAAATTAACAAGAATACTCATAACTTCTACCCAAAAGCATGTATCCAACTATGAACTACTTAAAATATTTCTAGATTTTCCCATATAATTTTTTGATTAATTCTATTTGTCACCCCATTTTTTTAAGTATACGAAGTAGTCTTTTTTCTAATAATTCATGCATTCTTACAAAAATTATCAAATTATTTAGAACAATATTCCCCTCCATTGTCAATTCTCAAAACCTTTATCTTATGATCTGATTGTTTTTCAACTAAGGGATTAAATTCTTTAAACTTGGTGAAAAAATCATTTTTATGTCTCATAAAATAAATCCAAGAAATCTTGAAACATCATTAATGAAGAAAACAAAATATCTATATTTTCCAATTGATTCAAAATCCACAAGACAAAAAACATTTGAATCAATGATCTCTAATTTTATCTTAGTTGTATTATTGATTCAAGGAAAAGATTAATCATTTTTTTACCAAACACATAATGCTCATAGAAATCAAATTTATCATTGGAATAAGAAAATTTGTCTAAATTTTCTTATTTAAAATAGCCTTCAAACTAGGCTCACTTATTTGGCCTGATCTATGTTGTCAAAACATATATGTGTTTTTAGCTTTCTTAGCTACATTGGTATATTTAAAAGTAGTTGTGGAATATAGCCTAAATAGATTTTCCATCCTTGTTCCTCTATCACCAAACTCCCTCTCACCAATCTGCAACCATGCTTATCAAATGTTACATGCATTCCCATATCATTTAAACTATAAATTGAAACTTAAATTTATAGCTAATCCAGGAATATATAAAACACCAAGGAAAATTTTTAACCTCCCATCACTAAAACAAAATTGTATCTTTACCCATCCAATAATAGGATATGAACTATTACCCCAAGGTATACTTCTCTGTCATATTCTTCATATGTGGAAACCCATTCCTTATAAGGATTCATATGATAAGAACATCTTGAATCAATCAAATAATGCTCATTAGATATAATATTGCATAAAGAAAGAAAAGCCTCATCACCTAAATCAAAGAACTTTGTGGTAGAATCCCACTATTTTTTGTTTCTACATTACTTCTTCACATGTGTCCTCTTTTTCCATAGTTCCATCACTTCACTCTATTATTTTTACCTGGAGTATTAGATACTCCATTAGATTTATCCTTAGGCCCCTTCTTATCTCCTTTAGATCCACTTCTTTCCTTTGACCTTCTCTTGACATGAACAGTATTTGATCAACTATCTGCAACCTTCTTTATTCTTTCCTATGACAACGATGTTGTAACAAGAGCATCCATATTTAGATCTTCAAGACTAGCACTAAAATCAAGGATTATATTCTCCCATGACTAATGCAAATAATAAAATAACATGATTTATTTATCTTAGCATCAAAATAATCCAATTGTCTCAAAATCAAATTAGATAAATTTAAATGCTTTTCTATCAAATTTTACCCTCCTTTATTTTAAGAGAAAATAGTTTTAATTTTAATTATAACTTATTAACAAAACACTTGGCTTGGTAGATAGATCGCCTAATCATTTACATAGATCATATTTTATTTTCTATTTAGAAACATTCAATAGGATAGAGTCTACAAGACAAACGCAGATGATTCCTTATGCTTTCTTATCCCTCTTATCCCACTCATCTTGATCTATCTTGTATGGTTTCTTTTATGTTGGTGTTGCCAACCATTGATCCATATCTTCAAGGATATCCTCCATTTTTAGCTTCCACACATAGTTGGTTCCATTGAAATTTATAATATCTAATCAAGATGAGGATGCACACATGACTTCTACATAAATCTACAAAACAAATTCAACCAAAACTTCCACTATAGCTCAAAATACCTTCACACTTCCACCCAAGAAGAAAATTTGTTCAAGCTATAATACCAAATGTTATAAATGAAGGTGAACAACTATAAATAAAAAATCTTATTTTAACCATAAATTATATATTATGTAGTTCATAACCAAATGGAGATTACATAAAAATAGATCAACAACTCAAAGAAACATGGAATAAAATAATTAAATGCATAACACAATGTTTACATGGAGAAAACCTTTCAAGAAAAAACTCCACCAAGAAGAGGCCCAGATCTATAGTATCTTTAAAATAGAGATTACATACAATCCTTCATTTCTCCTCCTCTATCTTTGATCCTTCAACACCTGTAAACAAATTATTTCACTCTTTGTTAATTACACATCTATACTACAACCTTAAGGCCTACCTAAACATAGAATTTTAACCCTATAAATGGTGCATACACTTCTTGGTTATCGAATCCCAAAATCTCCATTAGATAAATCCAATAATTTAATACATAGGATAATGTAGGTTGCAACTATTTTACTTGACTACATGATTTAGATACCTAGTTGTTGTTAGTTTCTAACTAATTTGGTGGTCATTGTTTATAACTACAAGTTTTTTATCTTTAATAATAACCACCAAAAATGATAAAATAACCCCCTTATTAAGTTGAATGCCAAAATAATATTATCATCCAAGATTCCTTATTGATAAATAGTAAATCATTGCTATTAAAAATTAGTTACTAATGCCCAATAAAATTTTAGTTATCATACCAGTACAATTACTTATTGTAGTAGTAAAAATATGATAGTAAAACATGTTTATTATTGATGGTGAATCCCTCTTCCCTTACAAATGATATGCAAACAACATTAGAATTAAATAAATAAATAGAATTTACAAGGTTGAAGATACCTTGATCCTAACAAATCAAACCCAAAGAAACACAAATTGAGGAAAACATGTAAATAATAAATGAATGTACAAGGAATAATAATTTTGTATCTATTTATGTGTGACTATTAATTTTTCTCTTGGATCATTTTTTGTGTTTTGATTAATAATATAGCATATAGATTTGATATTTAAATAATACCCAAAGGACATAAATATATTGATACATATTTTTCTAGTTTTAGCCCATGAATTTGTTTCCATTCCTAGTGCAATTACTTCATATTGGTTAAGATTTATCCTCTACACTTGTTGATCCCTCATGTAATGCCGGTAATTTATAATGGACTATAAACTTAGGGAAAACACAACTATTTTTTTTAACTAATGCATCACACAAACAACAACATAACATACAAAATAGATGTTAGCCCTACATATGACCACTTTATATCGACTACTGATAATTGATCCAAGATTTCCTTTTATGGCTCTACTTTATGTTAAAATTTATTTTTTCTCACCTATCTTAAACAAATTATACCCAAACTTGATAAAAACTATATTTGTGTATGGACCATAGTCTATGCCTCTATTAATCTTTTATGGTGAACTATTTTTTTATGTATAACCATGTGTTCTTTCAAAATATGCACTTTGATTATGTTTTGAAAAGTACCTTTTATCAATTATAATATGCTCCAAATGAACATTTATTTATAAATAAATGATTGGGTACCAATAATTTTGTATTTGAGCATCAATCATACATGGTTCCATGTGAGTTCATATCTCTCACAAATAATATTACATTTAATGTAGAGGTTTTAGTTGAAGACAATACAAGTGATAATCTAATTGATAATATTAGATAAATTGAAAGAATGCAAAGGAAATATTGGATAGGTATAATGACATGTGTCACAAGCCTAAAAATTTAATGATCAATTAAAATTAATCTTTTAAAGCTAAAGAAACCTTGATCTTTTGATGATGTGTCCAAATTTTATGTATCTCAATAAAAAAACAAAGGTAATAACATATATATCTACTTGTATTTTAATTTTCCTCCTCACCATTGATTGTGTTTCAATCAACATGCACCATAGGATCTTATTATTACTTAACAAATGAAATTCTAAGTTGATAAAGTCAATGAATTATTTGAGTGATCAATGGCCTAATGTGTCTCAATATTACCAGTAAAAGGGAAAGCATGTGGGGTCACATAATGAAGAATAAATAAAACTTTTCCAAGTGCTAGAATGACTTGTGTGTGGTGGGACTACTATATCTATTTAGTGGATGGCTAGAATGAAGTACACACCATAGTTTCAAAACAAAGTATGTACTATAGTTTCAAAGCTATTATCTATTTCCTATTATTGTAGGTGAAATAACAAAAGGTAGTCACATGAAACCTTGTGTTAGGTTGTTTAATTACTAGTCATTGATCATGGTGATCAAGATGGGTTTTTCAAGCTTGAATAGTTATTTAATGCATCCACTAGCATAAACAAAAGGTAAAAAAGGTGTTTTACATAATATTTGTCGAATGTAAAAAATATGATCAATTTAACTAAGAATATTCTTTATTAAATCTCATCTAAACATTTTCCTCAATAATGATAGGATAATACTATCTCTTACTAAAAGAAAAGTTATTTTGTTAATGTTCTATTGTAGAAAGAAAAAAATCACACTATAAATATCCTAATACACTTTACACTTATAAAATGGAATATTTTACTAAGATAAAGAATAAAGTTGAGACGAAGAGTAATTTTATATAGGAAAGTAGATTACATAATTGATTAGCTAAATATAGGACTATAAAAATAAAAAGAAAGGAACCTATCACCAAAAGGAGAGGCCCACTCTCCAAGACATGGTCGTGGTGTGTATTACGTTGTAGTCCTATCTAAGTGTTTTCATCCTTAACACACATTATCATCTAAAATAAATATAAAATTAAATTTTATAATTTAGAAAATGGTTTTATACACAATAGGAGATAGAGGAAGCAAAAAAAATTAGTATATGACATAATATATTTAAATGCTAGAAAATTAATTTAATATGCATATTTAAGAACAAAATAAAAATGACAAGGAAAATGATGAAAGAAAAAAACCTGTGGTTGAATAATTTGAATAAATATGTAATTATGAGCACTATGAACCAATATCCTATACCTGCAAGAACACAACAAATGAACACATTAATACGGTCAAATGAAAGTTAGAATAGAGATTCCTCAAAAAATCCATTTGAATGTAAGAGAAAAGGAATAACATGAAGAACACAACAAACTTAAAGCTAAAATATCAAATCCTATTCTAAAACAAATCAAACTCTTAATCTCTTGAGGGAGTTGGTGCCAATTTGATGTAAAAATTGGCCATTTCCCAACTCCAATAGTGTGATGAAGATGATTTGATGAAGATTGTGATCCCTTTGTTGAAGATTGATTAATGCTCCAAGACAAAATCTGCATAAACCTAGCTATTAAACTCAATGAGATGGATGAAGATTGCTATGAATTTGAGTATAGTAAGTTTACTCAAGTTGTGGATGATCAAATGAGGAATGAAGCCTCTTATTTATAGAATGTCAAGTTGAAGAGATGTCCAAAATGGAGCAATGTGGGACTAAGAATCAACCAATGACAAAGTGCCACTTGTCAACATGTGAATGGATGGAGGATGTGCAAGTTTTGAAGAATGTGTCAATAAATACATATATTTGAATTTTGAAATTGTTGAAATGACATGTAAGAGGAAAAGAAGGTGCATTGAATGCCACTTGGCTCAAGGAAAAAGGACTTTCTAGGTGGATTAAATGCCTTGTTGGAAGGACAAAGTCCACTTGGATTTTGAATTCAAATTTGAGGAATATTCTTTTATTATGCCATTTGAGAGAAAATAGAGATCTAATAAATGAATTAAATCTATTTTCTTGTGCAAGTTGCAAAAGCTAGAGGATGGGACATGAGAAGAGATTAAATTAATCAAGGTTAATTAATTTAATGAGAGGTCAAAATGATGTGACATATTGATTTAGATTTATGGATTCATTTAAATAAAAATATGAGAAGAATATGATTTCAGGGTTAAATAAAGATTTTTATTTTATTTCACCAAGGAGATGATGTTAGATTAAATTAAATAAGGTTTTAATTTATTTAATTTAATAGATGGACTTTAGAGATTTAATCAAATAAAATTGATTATTTAATTAAATAGGGATAATTAGATCGGACTAATTAATTTAATTAACAAGAAATGATGACTTAATAAATGATAAATGATTTATTTAATTAAGAGAGGAACATTGATTAATTTAATCAAATAAAGGTGTTTGATTAAATGGTTAGATTGAGGGATGATTTAGGATGAAGCTTGATGTTAGTGGTCGGGATCAGATGTGCAATGTCAATTAGTATATTTTACATGTCTACAAGCACAAGTAAGGGTTGTGACTACTTGGGAGCTTGCTATAAATGGCCAAGCCCCTATTTTATCCTCTTAACATCTATAGAAAATAAAATAAGAATAGAGAAAGTGTGTGCTCTAATTCAACATGTATTAAGAATTAATAACATAGCACAAATAAAAATTATAATTGAGATTTCCCTATTTTATGAGGAGTCACACCTTAGTGTGTCTGAAAGAAAAATAAAATTGAAAATGCTAATGTATATTGTCAAAAAGAGATAAATGACATAAGATAGTTAAAATATTTCTCAAACAAGAATGATCATAACTTAATAGAATAATATTACTAACATGATATAAAATATCAAAGTGGGCATGTGGAAATACCAATGAAGATCTAGTAGTATGCTACTTCATTAATCTTTAAGAATGAAGGTTTGATCAATACAATGCAGCCAAGAGAGCCAAGAACATCAAAAAAATTATATAAAGCCTAGAGAGTGATTGATTAAGATTCATTGATTTTAATATCCCCTTCATAATGGAATGAGGGGGAAATAAGGAGATCAAATTTTTGAGTTAACCATTGGTATTCATCTTAGGTTAGTTTGTAAGTCTTGAGTACTCAAAATAAGGTGATAAAAATACTTTGATCCTTTGCAATCAAAATGCCTATCATGCATGATATAAATCAAAGCAATGATTATGCTATGCATCCTTGAGAAGAAAGAGATTGATCCACAAAAATATCACATGTAATGCCCCGCCACACAACCCTAGGGGAAGTTGCAATTAACTACTCAAATGCAATAATTTTTTTTTTGTTTAAGTACAATTAACATGCAAGTTCACTACCCATTGCCAACAACCCCTATGGTTATGAGACTGAGTTTACTTAAACCTGAACAAGAAACATGAATTAAACCATAACTTTTAATTACTTAACAAATTAAATACACATACATTCCAAACATGACAAAATTACATCCAAGGCATAAGAGATACCACATGTTTCCAATAATATAATTTACAATATGATTACAACTCTCATTCCCTGAATGAGGTAAATTCAATAAACAAGGTTACAAATTACATCTTCCACCTCGATACAATGAGGGGTAATAAATTACAATAACAACTGAAATGAATAAAGCAAGAAAAGTAACTGGATCCCATGAGCTCTCCAACTGGAAATCTCATCCATGCAAACCAAAGGATGACCCAACGGGTTAAGGTGCACGTTCCACCCAACCATGTGATACCCAAGGCTCACCCCCCGTGCTAGGAGATAGTAACAAGGATTCCTAGACAAGACCATCTACCTCTAGACACAGGCTACACAAAATTGAACTGAATTAAATACAAGTACAACATCACATAACACAATGGTTACAATGCTTCCAGAGTTAAATAATCAATTGCATCACTGATACAAACATACTATTGACTTAGGAGAAGTGTCATCACAATGTCACATGGGATATCTTGGTAAGTCTTCCTAGGTCTCGGCCCCCATCTTGGGATATCCTGGAAACCTCTAACGACTCCCGACCCCTCATGCAAACCAATGCAAATCAGTTATCTCTCGTAGAGATGAGACAACGATCTTGCCATTCCAGGCCTTCTCGTCTCATCCCAAGTCTATACAAGCCCTTGTGTCCATGAGCGAGGCAAAATTAATCTTGTTAAGTGTTTGATGCAACCTAAACCTCTAATAAGTTTATTTATGTTATCACTAAATTAACTAACTTGCAAAGAGTTACCCCCAACCTCAAAGGAAACCCAATTTAGAAGACTTAATAACAATTGACACAATTGCCCAACATCGAGAATGAACAAGAACATCACTAGAAAGCATTTCAGGCAATTAAATAAACTAATGTTAGGATTTCCTAAATCCAATCAACTCAATCAATGTTACTTGCATTTATTCAAAAATAAATAAGATTTAATTCACAACGTTGAGAAATTTAAAATTAATTATTTAACTCTGTGTTTCTCAATCATACAAAATAATCAAAATCAACTTGTTAAATAAAATCATTTGATTAAAAAAATCAATCTTTATTTCAACTACGATAATGAATTAATCACCTTAAAATAATTTATATTTGAATACAAATATATATTAAATATATATAAAAGTATATACTTAATGTATATACCAATATATATATATAAATATATAATTTATTATTTAAATATATCTATTTAAAATCAACCATTTAAAATTCCAATTCAAATTATTTAAACATACATAATATATACATTATATATATACATAATATATATACATAATATATATATATGCATATTATATATATAATATATATATATATTAATAATATAAACATAATATATATATATATATATAATAAATATATATATATATTTATATAATATATATATATATATAATAAATAATATATATATATATTATGTATTATATATATAGTATATATTATATAATATACATATATATATATATAATTTATATAATATAAAATATATATTAAAAAACAAAGCGTGATCCCAATTCACAGAGCCCCTGCAGGGGGCTACACCCTGATGAGGTACGCCACATAGTCTCCCACAGTGGGCGTGGTTAACCCTCCATAACAATAAAAAATATATAAACAAAAATAAAAAATCCTTGTTCACATAAATTTTTACTGGCAAATAAAAAAATTCTCGGCATAACAACTTCTTGAATATATATATATATATATTTATAAAAATCTTCATGGTTTTACAGTTAAATTATGCAAATTTTCTACAGATTTTTTTTTTGCAATAACTAATTTTTTTTCACACAATTTCTTGGTTTAAATTCCAAATTTGATAAGAACTATTCCAAATCCAAATTAGAGGTTTTCAAATATCATTTTATTTTGCAAGTTTTGATTTTCAACTAACATTCTAACTTTCTTCAAGATTTAAACAGGGTTTCAAAACAAAGATTTACAAGCAAGTTTTAAATTGAAACATGCAAATTTTCTAAAACAATAAGCAAGAAAAAAACCTGTGATCTGCAGCTTGAAGGAGAGTTGAAGAAGATTGATGAGCTTCCCTCCAAGAAGATTTTCCAAAGCTTTTTCCAAATCCTCACCCAAAATCCAAAATGCATCAACAAATCATGAAGAACTCTCCTTCCTTTTTTCCTCACACCCAAATTTTAAGAATGAAAAGCCTTCCCTATTTTTTTCCCCAAATTTGGTCAAATAACCTAAAATATCCCATCTACCATAGTTATTGCAAATTTGGAGATTTTTTTTCTTTTCTTTTTTTTGAAATTTAAAACTAAAAATAAATTTCTTTCAACATGATTTTATTTATTTGTTTCATTTTTTTTAATTTCTATTTCAAATGAGTTTGAACGCTTTTAAACATTTTCATTTCCAAAGAGAATTTAACTTTTAAAATCTTCTTTTCCAAAAAATTTAACACTTTTCTAAATTTTCATTTAAATAAAGAATTTAACACTTATAATTTCCAAGATAGATAACTTAATTCAATTACTCACAATTAATTTAATTAATCAATGAAATAAATATAATGCAAGAATATTATTTTATTAATTAAATTAAATTAATTAATAAAATAACTAATATTTCTAACATTACAACCAGGTACATCTAATCATCAATTTAACTACACAAGCCATTTATTTACCTTTATAATTTGAAATTAAATAAAAACCAAGGTGAAATGGACAACATTAAAATAACTAAACTCGACTACAACTTGATACACACTAAGGCTAGGGTGATGACTTGGCACGAAAAACCTAGCTACTATCTCCCAATCGAATATCGTTGGCCAATGGACACGCTCAACCTGTGAAATCAGGTGGAGTCGATGTCATGTACCTGTCAACCTACGAACAAAGAGTATATCGAACATGCATATATATGATATAATAAAACACACTGTGAAGAGGAAATCTTGGAATCGTAGGGTGCTCACAAGCGAGTGATACAATCCCGTCCCCTTCACCAATACAGACTTTCTAACTAACGAGTCTAACATCAATAATATACTCAAAAGCATAAAGCATCATTAATTAAATATCTGCTAAGCTAATTCAAAATAGGCCATGATAATAACATCAGAGTAAAATTCCATCATAACAAAATATAACATACGCATTGCTTAATAGTTTGTGATCAAATAGAACCAAGTACCATAGTCCAATAATAGTAGAACAAAGCATAACAAAGAAAACATTGTCCGATCAAAGAGCCAAAATGGAGGGGTGCTACATCACACAAGCATATGATATGCCTTCTATATTAATTTATTGTGAATACATTTGAATTCAATGTGCATGGTTATAAAAGCATAAAAAAGAAAACCCTAGATGAGATTGCATTAGATTGTACTAAATATAGATCAAGTTGTCTCATTGCATGATATCAACACCAAGTCACTAAGAAAGTCTAAGTCACTAAGAAATATAAGAAAAATGCAACAAAAATATCTTGCATAAAGAAGGTGAAGAGAGACAAGAAAATGAACATTAAATTAACACCAAGGTGGAAAAGGCTAAAGCAAGGGCCAAAAAATAAAACATATTGAGGTCCATAGATGCTAAAGAAAGCCACAACATGGTGAGAAAATTTCAAGATATGAATTTTCTAATGTTACATATTGTCCCCACTTAAGCAATTTGATAACTCTAAGTGATAGGCTACAATAGAGTATATAAATAAAATATTTGAAAGTATATATCATGAAAATGATACTCCCAAAAGGATAATATAGAGAATGCATAATGATTATTTTAGAAAAGGGAGTATGCCACCAAACTAAAAACCTACAAAATAAGTATATTAAAGAATAAAAAATGTATAACAAGCAATATCAGAATAACATGTATAAGCCTTATAAAATAGAGGGATTAGAAATATATAATTTGAAAAATAGGAATGTCAAAAAATCATATACAAGCTAATGCACCCTAAATAAAAATAAGGGAAGATACATGAAAAACATTATTTATGAACACATGAGAAGAACAAATATGCAGATCGAAAAGAAAAGAAGCAAGCATTTTTAGAAAGGTGTGTTGCTTAGAAAATTATGAGATATAGTTCCAATATGGCCCGTTGTTAGTAAAATTCAAGGTATGATTCAAGTTCTAGTATGTTACATTTATAGGAACTATTGAAGTCCTATTTTAAATGTCTTAAATTATTAAAAAAATCTAAGTCTTTGCTCACCTTGTACTTGCCTTGTTTTGACCCAACATTTATAATCAATCTAAAAGAGTCTAAGTGGGAATTCCCTTAGAAAAAAAATTCTTGAGTGTTTCCTTTTCCCACCCCCACATTCATAACATAATTTAATGCTATAAAATAATAAATTCTTATTCTTTGAGGGCTTGGCTATTTTCTAAGTGTTTTGACTAAGTTACGTTCGAGAAGTCACAAAGTTTGCAAGTGCGTAAACTTTATGAAACCTTGACAAAGGTAAATTTCCAAGTTCAAAATATCACAAAGTTTACAAATATTTTTAACTTTGAAAAGATCTAACAAAGTTAAAATT
>VDFB02245899.1:0-11352 GCA_007258455.2 Sequoia sempervirens
CCTAAGAGAGGGACAATAGGGGGTGGGAGGGAGAGACTTGGAGAGAGAGAGAGGGTAGAGGGTTTAAGGGTTTAGAGTTTAAGGGTTAAGGGTTTAGGGTTTAGGGTTATGGGTAGAGGGGTGAGAGATAGAGGGATTCAGTCAAAGACAAAACCCCAACCTTAGGATTTTCCCAATACCATAAAAGACTAGTAACATAAGACAAGACAGGAAAGGAACATAAGACAGGACAAGAAAGGACAGATTCAAAAGATGCAACATATTGTGTTGATATGTCCTTCAATCTTCTTAAGAAGATCCATGATCTGTTTATAAAGGAAGTGACTTCATAGATGCATCAAGTTCAATTATGCATCTTTTAAACAATGAGGAATCATTTCAAGTTGTTGTCAAGCCCCTCTCACCATAACCCTATTGGAAAGTCACACATCACATAGGAAGGTGAGTTGTTAGGTCACCCACATATGTGATAGGTGGTTGTCCAATAAAGATAAAATGAGGAGACTATGTGTATTTATTACACATAACAAAAGAAGAGCAATGGTTGAATCAAGGTCATGATACAAGTACAAGGACAACACCTTTGCAAGAGCTACAAGAGGCAAAGGGGATTGATATTATTCATTCATGGTTGTACTGGTGAAAGTGAATGCAATAGGTAAATGTCATTGTCATTGATAAGGACAACCAACAATGCATGCTATAATGGTCTCATGAAGGACAAAAACGAAAACAAAATCTAAATTTGCACAAGGCTCTATTCAAGGCCTTCACAATCAAACATTAGGCGAACAAGTTGCCAGATAACATTCAATGCATTATGTTTTAAGGAAAGGCATAAAAGGAAAAGACATTCAAGAAACATCAACTCTAGTTGACACAAATAATATGCCTATTGAAAACATGTCATTACAAGAGGTTTATGACAGCAATGGAACCCTCATATCATGTGATCGAGATACAATTGCTATGCTCATAACCTTTCATGTAGGGGTTTTGGTCATCATGATTGATCCAACATGGATCATGATTACATACAAGAAACAAAAAGTTACAAATGACAATTAAGCAGTTATGATTCAGGAGATGTCTCATTTTGGAAGCCAAGGCCATAGTACAAGAGTATATGAACAACAACTATGAGGTTATGCTACAAGACAGCCATGCAGGTTCATGTAGGACATCAAGCATTACAATGGTACAAGTGCATATGAACAACAATCAACAATCAGCAACAAGTAGTGAAGGAAGCAAAGCATAGTTGTATTTTTACCTTTTCATACCATTGATCATCCATTCCAGCAATAGGCTATAATAGTGAAGGAATATACTTGCACAGGGGTGTTTTAATGAAGATATTTAGCATAAAAACCATCATAAATCATGGTGCTTCAAGGGAACAGAGCATAGTCATGAATAAGAGTAGTACCATTAAAGGCTACAGGTTTGTCTTCATGTTATCTATGAATTTGAAAAAATAAATCTACACTAGGTGACAACATGACTATAGCCATGAAATGGATTGCAGTGAGATAAATAATATAAATGGTTGTTGCCACTATCCCATTTTCTCTTTGGATAGTCATTACTAAGTCCTAACAAGTGAATAGAAAAGGGATAGGTGTCAATAATATACCTTCATTTGACAAGTCCTAGACTTTCAGTGATCTCATTAACCCAATAAGGCATTGCTTAGAAATCATTTCATATCTTTTTGACAAAATCAAAAGGAGGACTGATGTATCCAATTGTAAGAAGAGAGCAATGTCCAAGGGAGGGGTACTACCATCATCTTAGGTGCCACTGCTGCAAGATGATAGATGACAATCCTTGTGTTTGTATGCATGGAGGTCCTAAAGCATACTTTAGGTAAGGTTCATTCATGGCATCTTTTGGTGAAAGGTTTCCCAAGCATGAGTAAAGATCCAGTGTTCCATCAGGCTATGTTGGAACAATTATACACTAATCCCTCCCCTAGGGTGTTTCCACACATCAAAACCAATCCCTTCTTCCTATAATTTGTTGACAAGGGCAATTAATTAAAATGCTTAAATGGGATTATTGGCGGATATGTTTTGTATAAGGATTTGATAAGTCGTATTGGGTTAGAATACATATTGATGAGATTGCAATGCAATGTTATCAGGGATCGTATATGTTATGTGTTAAATCTGTCGTAAACCCTTGAATACTTATGAATTTGACTCCCACAATGGATATATGGCACTGATCTAAGTTGTATGATTCAATATTTGTATGTCTTTACCTAGAGCTTTCTAAAAATTGCAAATCAATTACCTATTTTATCTTGGGATTGTGTTGTAGTTATCTCATGCTCCAAATAGCTGATAATGTCCATGAATAGCCAATTCTATTCGATATTATCCTATTATGTTGAGCTATTAAATGAGATTATTTGTTATTGTTAATGTTGTTTATGATATTGGTGCAGAGGTTGTAAACACATTAAGGGATCTGATGAGCAACATATTAACTAGATTTGGATGTCCACAAAGGATTGTGTCAGATAATGCAATGTGTTTTAGATCTAAGGAATACATAGAGTTTTGTGAGAAGCATGGCATCCAAATTTCTTATTCATCACCATACCACCCACAGGGAAATGGACAAGCAGAGTCAAGCAATAAAAGCTTGATGAAGATTATTAAAAGAATCTTGGATCAGAATAAAAGGGCTTGGGATTCTAAGCTGAGATTAGCAATCTGGGCAGATAGGGTAACTGTGAAGAAGGCAATAGGTTGTGCCCCATTTGACTTGGTTAATGGGATAAATGCTAGGTTGTCCCAAAATAACTTAATGGAAATGTATAAGTTTTTCCAGATGTATGATAATGAAATTGATGATGAGATGCAATTGAGAGTGGAAGCTCTTATAGAATTAGATGAAACCAGGAGGGAAGCCCAAAAGAGAAATGCAAAGTTGTAGTTGCAAGTAAAGAATATGTATGACAAGAGGGCAACTGCAAGGAGTTTCAAAGATGGAGATTTGGTTTTAATGTGGAATGTCAGACTGGAAGATAAAGGGAAACATGGGAAATTTGATGCAAACTGGTTGGGTCCATTTTTTATTAATGGTAAGTGGGGTGAAGATTCGTACTTCCTCCAAGATATGACATGAGATATTTTGCAACTTCCAGTTCATGGATAGTTCTTGAAGTTATACTTCACTTGAAGTATTCTTGTCCATGAACAGTAGTTTAGGTTTGTATATTTTGTATATATTTTGTACATAGTTGGGGTTGTTTTGTCCGAACGGTCCCTTTTTGGTCGTCTCTACATCTTGGTATGCTCTACTTGAGATTTTGGATTCTCACTTCATTCCAGTGGAATGAATGTCCCCAACTGGAGCCACTGATGGAACTTCAGTATTTTGCTCCTTTTTTTTCACTCATGCCTTGTCTTATGTCTCTGGTCTTTCATGGTGTTCAATTTTTCTAAGGGTTGGGGTTTTAGCTTTGTCTTCATGTAAAACCCTAATGTTTATTTTACGCTTTGGCTAGGTTCTATTTCACTATTACTTTTGATGGGGTTTTAAAACAACTTATGTCATATCGGTTCATCTAGGCCGAGTCCCTTTGATTTTAATACTTTATTTCTTCCGCAGGGTTTTATTTCCTAAGTCTCGGTTGGCCCCGTGTTTCATCTTTTAAAAAACAACTTATGTCGTTGTTTATCATTGGCCTAGTGATGTCCCCTCATCCTTTTTAATGAATGTTTTATTTTGCAGAAGGGATCAAATTTCCTTCAGATATCAACGGTTGCCCGCCATCACGTGATCGGAAGCTGTAGAATTTTTACCAATTGCGATATCGCGGGCAGGTGCCACATGTCCTTCTAGGGGATGAAATTGCACGACCGCTGATCAACTATTGTTTGATCTCATCCATTCCCCGCCATCCCGCGATGGCCCCACCACAGTGATTTGGTCGATCGCGATATCATGGGAGGTCGCCACGTGTCTCATCTGATGAAGCCAAAAGAATAAAGGAAATATCGTGGAACAATAATCCAGCCTTAAATACATTAAAAAGTGGGTTACTAAAGTGCTCTTAAGATGCACGTTATTCAAATCAGCGGATGTGTTATAATCTTGATGGAAAAGCTGCTCGAGGGTTAATGATAGGGCCGATGACTGTGCTGAAGGAATGAGATCATTGATGGTCAACATCTACGATTGCCCGCCATCACGTGATCCGAAGTTGCAGGATTTTTACCGATTGCGATATCGCAGGCAACCGCCACGTGGACTTCCTTCGCAGTGTATGGTATGGTGGGCCCCTTATGGCCATGTTGGCAATTGTGTCAACCTTTTTTGAAGTTAGCCGTCGATGATTTGATCAAAATGAAGGATCGATGGCTCGAATTTAAATTTGCATCAAATATGGTTGGAGTCATTCGTGCAGCGCATGAGTGAGCTTTAATGGCGGATGAGACATTTACTGGCACAATTTGATCGAAATAAAATCAATTCTCCTACTTTATGTGTCACAAGGCATTCAGGTATTTTGCGAAGTAGTTTCAGAGCCGAGAGCAAGATTGTGAACCCTGACAGCCAGAATTTGGGATTTTTGTGAAAAGAGTCATGAGTTAATTTTTGTGTTTCCCGGTCACTCTGTGCTTGAATTAAGGAAAATATTTGTTGTACTTATAATAGGGCTTGTTGATAAATGTTTTAGGGCTATAGTTTATTTAAGTTGTGAGAAATTGCAATATTTTGTCTATAATTTCATATCTCTAGTTAGTCCTAGCTATTTGAAGTGTGAAGTTATAAGAATCCCTAGTTTGTCCGAGATGGCACCACCCAAGCAACATTATGGCCAGATTGACTATTTAAAAAGAAACCTGTATGATGATTTCCTGGATCAATTGCCCTTGTCAACGAATGATAGAAAGAAGGGATTGGTTCTGATGCGAGGGAAAATCCTGGGGGAGGGGTTAGTATACAATTGTTCCAACATAGCCGATGTTAGGGTTCCTCTCATGGGTTTGGAAATATTCAGATTGTGGTATGGACAGAGGAATTTTCCTCACCCTTTTTCAAATGGATGGATGTATGATATGGGGAAGCTGGTGGTACCGAATGTTTTCCCTGATGTAGACCTGCTTAGGGCAGTAGCTGCAAGATATGACCCTATCACATGGGTAATTAGGGATAATGATGGAAAGTTTTTGTTAAGCATTAACAGAGATGATATTCAATAGATTTTTTACTTGAGTGAGCCGATTGAGGACTTGGTGCCTATCAACCTTGAGGAAATGAAGCAGGAATATGCAAATTTGAAGTCTCTTTTTCAGAGCTAAATTGCTTCCACCTCATCTGGCTAGGGCAAGAGGTTCAAGATTTCATATTAGTTCCAGTGACCAGGAACCTTTTAGATTAAATTATTTTGCAAATCATTTCCTGGCCACTTTTTATTCATTATGTCAGATTTTGGGTTTCAGTCTTGGTGCGGTGATGCCCATTGCATACATGTTCATGGGGGTGAAAATACAACATCCTAACTTCTCTGTCACATGACTTTTCTTCTTTCTTGGCTGAGAGGATACATGAGGGGCTATCAAAGCTTCAGAAAAATGATATTGGCACTCAATTATTTTAGTATTCTATGCTGATGCATATGTTTTTATTCAAGAATGTTGACTTCTTCTTTGAGAAGATGAAATTAAGGCAATCGATTGATGGAGAAAGATTTCCAATATAGATATGGGCTGTAGATTTATCTTGTAATAAGGAAAGCACTAGTTATGTGCAATTTGATAATTATTTTGCTTCCATATTGAGGGCTAGATTGATGGTGAATGTACCTAGGATTCCTAAGGAATTACATGATTTCCTCAGGCCAAAGGGGAGGAAGCCAGAATTAAAAGTCGGCCATAACTAGGGTGACATTATCCCATACCCAGTCAGCACTGTTTTGAGGGCATATGGTTTTCAATGAGCCCCTCATATACTGCCATACAATGTGCCACTAAGAGTGGGGTTTGCAGAAGTTATGTGGTAGATAGGTTGCATCCATGAGGACAACCTCACAAGGAGGGGTAAGGGAACATTTTTCCCTGATTATACAGTGGTATCTGATTTTTCCTTTTCAAAAGGAGGTTGGGTGCACTTTGAAGAATTCTTTGAGGATTATCATTGGAGATGTGGTCCAAAGTGATAGCATGATCCTGAGGGTTTCTTTACCCTTTTTAGACAAAGAATAAAGGCTAGAAAATTTGTGCATGAGTTCAACTTTCCTAAGGACCTGATCAGAAATGAGTTCGACATAAATAAGCAGGATTTGAACAAGGAGAAATGGATAGCTTATGATAAGCTATTAGATATTGTGCACAAAATGGATCCAAAATATGATCCACTATTGGAGTTCAGTCCCCACCATAAGAAAAATGATTTTCTGATGGAGAACTTCAAAGAGATTATGGGCACTTTGAGAACCAAAAAAGTAAAGTTAGAGTTGAGTCTGGGTGTACAAGAACAAGGTGTCAGACCATTTGAAACAAGACCAGCATACCAACCTATAGAAAAGTGGCTCATTTACAAGAGAAAAAAGGATAGCAGCAGTGATGAGGAAGAAGTGGATAGAAAGGGGAAGCAAATTATGAAGTTTCCTTCACAACCAGGTCCAAAATTCAAAGTGTCTTGGGCAATTAAGATCATTGATTTAGACTCATCACTAGAAGATAGTCCCCCATCACCACCATCTGAGCCAAGCCCTAAAAGGAAAAGAACTGATCAAACACAGGAGAGTTTGATGGATGAAATTATTGTTACTGATCAGGACATGCAGGTTGGTATGCCTTCCCCTCCTAGGCCAGTTGAATTGGTTTTATTTGATTTAGATATGAAAGGAAAAAGTGTACAAGATGCAAGAATGGAAGCATGTAAGGAGTTTCTAGACGACAATGCATTTGTAAAGACTCATGTATTCTTGCAATTGGTATGGAGGATGAATTTTGAAGAATATCAAAATAATGTAAGGAGAGAAGAGAACTAACACCTAACAGGTCAGACCAAGAGAATGATGAGGAAGTGAAAACTGAATTAATGGAAGAATTTAAGAAAATCACTCCTGAGGAAGGTATAAAATTGGTGAGTCGGACTAGTGTATTGATTATTCCTGAATGGGACATTGCAGATGCAGCGGACTTTAAAGCATTGGAAGAATCTGAAGAAGAAGTCAAGGCAACACTTCAAGATTCTACTTTCAGTGAAGAGTATGAAACCTTGGAAATTTGGGCATTGGCCCCACAAGGGAGAAAGCCAAATATTACAGACATTAATCCAAATTTTAGAGGGGGATTAATAATAAAGAGAGATTCAGGGACCTCAACCACTGAGGCCACTAGTTTAACTATGAATGTGGCCAAATTGGCCCAAAAGACTATTGAAAGAGAGGAGGTTGAAAAGAAAAGCCTAATGGAGAAGTATAACCTTTTGATTGAAGAATACAACAAGATGCAACAAAAGAATATTGAGTTTCAAACTGACATGGAAAGGTTTAGGTATAGACAGATTGGGGAGACATCAAGTGCTCCAGGGACCAGTACATTACCTTCCACAGCAGGTTCAGTGCCTCTTGCTTCTCTAATTGTTTCCACACCAAGGTCTCCCAGTCAGAATCCTGCCTTCACCCCTTCTTTAGAGGAAATTGATGAAGAAACAGAGTGCTCTGTTGATCCTACAAATAAGCAGCTCTTACAAAGAATTGATGAGTTACAGGCATCTTTGAGGGTAACTGAGGAGGGATCTCTTTCAAAGAAAAAAGAGATTGTTACTACTGTTTTAAGGCATTTGAATGAAAAGGTTGATAATAAATTGCTATCTATACATTCTTTATATTCTTTTCTATTAGATGCAATAAAGAATATTGATAGGGATTAGGAGGTAGTGATACCATTGATTGAAAATTGGATCCATAGGGCCAATGATCTGGATGTCATGTATAAGGCCTCAAAGTTTGATACAAACAATAGGCCCCAATCATTAAAGCCTACTCATGTGTTAGTAAAATCATTGCAAGGTTTTCAGACCTTACCAAATGACTTGAGTAGGAAGATTAGGGAGTTGGTGAAGAATTTTAATGATTGGGGTAACACATTGTTACCTGATATAATTGATGAGCAGGGGAAAATCAGTCATTCCAGCAGTGGTGGGTCAAGGTGTGAGGTCATCAATGATCAAATTAAATTAATTTGTGATGACTCAGATTATAACTTGTTGGTGAGTTGTATGGATAAAATCATTAGTACCAACTCATTTTTGGAATCTTTTGAAAGAGATGCAAATCAGGTAGTAGTAAAATACACACCTTATAATGCCAAGGTGAATGAGGTAATTAATTTTGATTGGTCGACTGATGAAGAATATCAGAGGTGGGTCAATAAATATTTGACTGGGGAGGAATAAAAGAATGAATTACTAATGGGTGGTAAATTAGATGATGTGGTTACAACAGCCTCCAATTTTTCCTTTGATGGTAGTCTCGACGTGGGTTTCTTGTGGTTTTATGTTGTTGCCTCAATTTTCCTCAGCTCACATGATGAACAGAAATATTCTCTAGGGTGATGGTTGTTGTAACAATTTTTGGAATATCACCAGATGCTTCATTTGGTTGGTGACATGTGTACTTTCTCGCCCAATGCTTGTTTGTTCTCCATTTATAAGAAGGACTCTTTACACGTAAGTATAGGTTAGCAAGTTAGATAATTTTTGGTCAAGTCTAGGTGAAGTTGCAGAGAAAATTGTAAATTCTGATGGTTTTAGAGAGAAATACAGTTTAGGTTCTGAGTTATTTTGTAATTGGTTTTGAATTCATGGGGATTTAATGTTGTATAACAGTACTAACATTTGAGTTGAAATGATAAATTCAAACTCATGTCTCTCCATTGTACATGCATATCCGAATTTTGAATAAGATGACTAAGGGTTGTTTCAATCATCTCACTGTTGTGGTGTGTATAATCCTTATTTTAGCTTTAATTCAATGAATTAATTAAAATGCTTGAATGGGATTATAGGTGGATATGTTTTGTATAAGGCTTTGATAAGTAGTATTGGGTGAGAATGCATATTGATGAAATTGTAATGCAATATTGTCAGGGATCTTATAAGTTATATGTTATGTATTAAATATGTCATAAACCTTTAGATGCTTATGAATTTGACTCTTGCAATGGATATATGGCACTGATCTAAGTTGTACTTATTTGTGTAGTTCAATAATTGTTTGTCTTTTCCTAAAGCTTGCTACAAATTGCAAATTAATGACTATATTTTACTATGGATTGTATTGTAGTTATCTCATGCTCTACATAGTTGATATTATCGATGAACAACCAATTTTATACGATATTATCCTATTGTGTTGAGCTATTCAATGGGATTATTTGTTATGTGTTAATGTTGTTTATGATATTGGTGCAGAGGTTGTAAACACATTAAGGGATCACCCTCCCGGGTCTTGCAGAGCCCAAAGTGTGGGAGGCTTTTTAAAGTCCTCGTCAGTTGGTCCAGGTCCTTTGAGCTGCCCTTGATTGGAATTGGCAATCCCATAGGTAGATTAGAAGACCAACCTGGTTACAGTGTAAAAAACAATCCAACACCCTCTACCTTTAACCCTAAACCCTAAACCATTAACCCTTAAACTCTAAACCCTTAAACCCTCTACCCTTTATCTCTCTCCCACTCTAAACTCTAAACCTTTCCTTTGTATTCCTTTTATAATTTTCATTATTCTTATTTATTTACACTTACATTTACAAATACACACACATATGCATTTACTTTTTTCATTTATTTCTCATGTAGTTTAATAGTTTTATCGATTTCATATTATATGTGTTGAAGACTTTAGAATTTCAATTACATTAATTTATGGATATGTTGTATCTATAACACTATAAAACCATATGCTCTTTGCATTTACACTTGCATTTAGAAATACACATTTATATACATAGATATAGATTTCTTTAATGATATGTTGCATTTATTGTTCTAGGAAATCATCTAGTAATTGCATTTACATTTACATTTAAAAATACATACATACACATACATACATATATATATATATGTGTGTGTGTGTGTGTGTATACGATTTATATTCAGTGTTCAGAAACAACCCATTAGGTCTGCACATGGATAAAAATTCATAAAATCAGATCTCTCATACATGTTTTGTTGAAACCTAGGCTTGAACCTCTCATTTCACATGTTTTTCTTCACAAAACTCTTGAGGATAGCAGCTATACCTTCTTTATTTCTCATCCTACGCCCTATTCATTCATCTTACAATTACAACAATATCTGTGGGGCCTCTTACACAAGCTATAGTAATCACAAAAAGCGTAAGAGCCCTTTTATATCATGTTTGGACTACAAAACCCTCAAAAATAGGGTAACCGAGCTGTATGCAAAGAAATGAAGCTTTCTAACTCAAATCAACGCCTTAAGCCCTCAAATTAGATTCAAATCAAAGCTAACACATATCTTCACAACCTAGAATTGATTTCACATCAAAATATGGCTGCATGTGACCGTACAGTGCTGCATAACAGAAAAAATACAGAAATTTTGAATAAAAACATAGATTTTCGAATGTCAAGAGCTTGTATTTTAAATCCTCAACCATCAACAACCATTACAATTATCACTTTATGCATTTTAAATACCTTTACACGTCAACCACTGAACAACCACCTCTACAACTGACTTTTTAATCTTTTATGATCACATGAAACATAAAACACATTAATTTCAAGGTTGTTAACATCACTATTGAAATGTTTTAATTTTTTGACCTTTCAAACATTAAAAAGTACATCATTAAACTAATTATGTAATGGCATAAAAATTAAAAACATCATGAATTAATTATGTAACCACATAAGTCAAATATAATTCTATCAAGAAATTAATATCAAATAGATAATATAATCACATAACTCATACATTTCAATGTCATTGATCTCTTCTTCATCCAACTCTTTGTCTGTATCATCTGATCCATATTCGACATTGTAAGGATTGGTCATATCATCATCATCATAATCGATATCAGTTTCGATAATTTCATCCATGGATATCATCTTCATGAACATTAACTCCTTCATCATCATGATCTAGTTCCTCCTCTTCAACATCTTCGCTGTGACATCATCAACTTTCAACTATTGATCCTAATCATCTTCTAGTTCTTCGATATCTTCTTCTTCCACCACATTATACTTTATTGGCTTTCCTCTTGGATCATGTCTAACAACAAATGACCAACCCGGGTTACCTGAAACCTCTGAGTAAAATACCTATTCACATTGGCTTGGAAGAACA
>VDFB02245902.1:0-11092 GCA_007258455.2 Sequoia sempervirens
CTATATGAGACAACGACGTGAACAAATGATTGATGTACAAAGACAAGAAGAAAGGATTCGTCGAAACCAAAATGATAGAGAAAGAAGCATTAAACGTAGGGAAGATATGACAATGGGAGAGATTGAAGAAAAAATGAGACAACATGCAGATAGAATGATAACACATTGTTCACGAATTTAAAGAGCTATGCATTCCAATCAATTGAATGAGATAGAAAGACAACAAATACAAGTACGCAATCGTGAATCAGTTGAAAGACATCGTCAATCTCATGGGAATGTTGAGGTTTCTAAAGGGGTGAATTTTGTTACAATAGATTGTGTGCTACAAACACCAAATGATAGAGTTCAAAATGTAATGAATCTTGATAATAGTAGAGATCAAGGAGTAGTTAATAATAATACAACTACTGAGAATAGTGCAAATAAATACAAAAGTGGTGCAAATAAATACTATATTTTGGCTAAAGTTCAATACAACTTAAACTATTGTGTTAAATAAGAAAGTAATTTAATATAAAATTTAAATGTATTATTAATTTTTTTTAGTTTTATTCTTTTAAGGTAAAAAGTTAATTTCATTAAAATGTTTTTAATGCTTACATTATAATATTTGTTTTATTATAAGTAAATAATTTTTCAATAAAATATCTATTATTAGTCGTTGTTTCATTTTTTTATTAAATTACTTTCTTATGAGAAATTTGTTTCTTTATCAATATTTATATATGTAAGCAACCTCTTCTAACCCCCCAATCATATCTACCCTCCTGAAGTGAAAAAAGAAGATATAAACCATGCAACCTAGTTTTAAAAGCTATCAAATCATCTTAAGTAAATAGTCTAGACAATAACAAAAATATATCCCACAAAACAAACCATTAGATAATATCACAAGTTCACAACCAAAAACTCACTTGAAAGGAGTAAAATCAATTTTGATGGGATCCTTATCCACTCCATTAGCATGATATTTGATTTTATAACCACTAGTTACCTCCTTGACCATTCCTGACACATGGAAAGCAAGAAACAATTAATCTAGAGACATTGAAGCTTTGATTGTGTATGAAAGTAGTAATTGACTAGTGTCTGCTCATCATGTTCACTTCATTTTACATGTGAAGAAAATAATATCAAAAAATAATAAAATCTATGGTTATGAAGTTTGATAATAAACATTAGTTTAGACAACATATAAAAACTCCGGAAACATGAAGGATGTTGGAAATATATGATAAATATTAGTTTCCAGAGTTTGATACAAACTGTGGGATCCATGTCTTCCTCTTCATGGTCCAGGGCTTGATGCTTGGGTGCATTCACACTCTGTACAGATGCAGCCTGCATTATGATGCAAGAGCATCTTAAAATTAGTATAGCTAGAAAAAATTTCTCCAACAACTTACAAATAATTATGACAAGCGCAATGCATTTCGTCCAAAAAAGAAAATACTCTGCAAAGATAATTTTTAGTCTAATGCTACACATATCAAACAATTAACAAGCACTGCCATCGCAGTGCATTACCACCTCCTTCTTCTAGTCTTCCTTAGGGAGACTCCCTTCCTCCTCTTGCTTTAGTTTTGATTCCCTCTTTAAAGCACTAAAAAAAAAACAATTCAAGCCAATAAAATCAAAAAATATTCTAGACATAATATGTTTGCAAGCATATAAGGAAAAAATTGTATTATTTTTAAAAGAACTTTGCACTAACTTTTTGCTTGGAGCTTTTGCTTGTGATGGTACCGGTGAAGAGGGGGGCTCGGCCACGACTGAATTTTTCGTTGTTTCCATGTTGTGTTGGTTCTTTCCTTTGAGAAATCCTCCCCTACATAGTAGTCGTCAGCGATGAAGAATACTAGTGTTGCAGAATGGCGCTCAAACTGTTTAGGTTTTGCAAAGGAGTTCCCTTTTCTGAAAGGTGACAAGCTAATTCCTACGATCAAGGTTGACAGCATCTGAAATGCGTGCAAGATGTTTTCACCATCGCTATTTTTTCATTCCCTTTCCAAATAAATTTAGAAACTTCGTTTTATGTCTAATTTAACAATAGATTCTAAATCAGGTAATCACATCTACCAAGTTTAAAATTTAGAAACTTATTTCATGTCTAGTTTAACAAATAATTTTATTATATCATTTATAATATATATTTATACAAATATATTATATTTTTTATAGTTATTAATAATATATATTATAAATATTAGTATTATATATTATTAAATAACATATATAATTATTATAATTATAATTATTTTATTATCTTTTATTATAATATATATTTAATGTGTATTTATATTTTATATTTATTATTAATATAAAATATAAAATAAGAAAGTAATTTCATATAAAATTTAAATGTATTATTTATTTATTTTAGTTTTATTCTTTTAGGGTAAAAAGTTTAATTTCATTAAAAAAAATTTAATGCTTACATTATAATATTTTTTTTATTATAAGTATGTAAATATTTTTTCAATAAAATATCTATTATAAGTAAGTAAATTTTTTTTCTAGTTTTATTCTTTTTAGGATAAAAAGGTAATTCTATTATAATGCTTTTTCAACTACAAATAAGAAAGTAATTTAATATAAAATTTAAATGTATTATTTTTTTTTTTAGTTTTATTCTTTTAGGGTAAAAAGTTAATTTCATTAAAATGTTTTTAATGCATACTAAGATATTTTATTAAAAATTGTTACCCCACTTATAATAAAACAAATATTATAATGTAAGCATTAAAAACATTTAATGAAATTAACTTTTTTATTCTACCGAATAAAACTAAAAACAAATTAATAATACATTTCAATTTTTTTTTTATAATGAGATAGGGGGTCACGGGAAATACAAAAAACAGAGGAAGGCGAGAACCGTTCAACACACAGAGGCGACCTCGGATCAGGAGCAAAAACATCGATACAAAACCGATCTAGGTTACACAACCGTTACAATATTACATAACCGTTACAAAAAGTGCAGAACAGAGCACAAGGTGACCAAGGAACTAATGAAGGATGTCATCCAATTTGTCAACCCAGGCAGTCCACCCTTTAGCACCTTCCATCCAGACAATGCATTTCATCTCCTAGATCTGCGCAAGCATAAGAGTCAGGTCCTTGTTGGAGCTCCTGTTGTTCTTCACCTCTTGGGAGAGCATCTTACAAGTATTCTCGAACAGCTGCAGATTATTTAACATCTCCCTCCAAGCATAGCCTCCCTTCATCTCATAGATGAAGAAAGTGGCATACCCATCCTTCAGGAATCTTTTGAGTTTCTTCCTTTCAATTATCATGGTAGTTCGCACCTGCAAGAATTTTTTTAAAAAGTGAGTTTTCGAAAAGACTCAGTAAGATCACGGGGGTTATTCTGATATCTTTCTTCATTTCTGCACTTCCAGATTTGCCATAAAATGTTAGAGGAGAGAATCTTCCAAAATAGATTAGAATCATTCTTCAGACCATCAATATGACCAGTAACAATATCAAGAATATTGAATATCGTAGGATAAGTAATGCCAAACATAAACCAAATTTCCTTCGCAAAGATACAGTCAAGCAGAATGTGTCTAGCCGTTTCGGGGAGCCTACAGAGATTACAGTAATCAGTCGCAGCATTGTCCTTTCTGACAGGAAGTTTATCAAGAAGCAGGAGCCAGTTAAAGCACTTAAGCTTCGGCTCGGTGGGACCTTTCCACAAAAGATCAAAGTACTTCTTCCAAGCACGGGCGTCCAGGGTGGAGTACCAAACATAATTGACATGATCAATGATGGCTTCCGAGTGACCAATAACATTGTAGATGTTTTTGGCTTTGATCTTGGATAACATAGTTCCATCCGTCCATTTACAGCCTAGGAACCTATGAGAATCCACATGAATTGAGGAAGGGAGGTCCTTAGAGGCCTTGAGAATCATATTATAAGTCTTCTTTTGGGAGATGGGGAGGTCAAATTTGATCCTGAGATCCTCCCAACTGATTAACACGTCATGCTCAAAGAGGTCGGTGAATTGGGATATTCCTTTATTCGACTAGTGTCTAGCAGAGCAGCCTTGGGAGAGGGCAAGGGGCTTGCCAGAGGAATATAAGTTCCACCAAATGGACCTTTCACCAAAAAGTTGGCAGTCATCATGGAAGGTCTTGTTAGAGACATAATTTTTAACTTGGTCCCAAGCTTTCCAAATGGATCTAAAGACAACAGATCCTTGAACGAGAACAGGAAAGTTACCAATAACAAGATCAATAAACGAAAGATTTTTCCAGGACTTCGCATTTTTGGGGAAGCCTCTTTCAATGTTGCTCCTAACAAGAACCTTCCAAGGATCATTGCCATCAAGTGAGTGAAAGATCCACTTAGCAGCCAGGGAAATCCCTTGGAGCTTAAGATCCTTCAAACCAAGGCCCCCAAGGAGTTTATTTATATGGCACCACTCCCATTTAACAGCGTGCATTTTTTTTTTACCTTTTCCATCAGACCAGAGAAAATTCTTGACGGCCTTTTGAATTTCTAAGATTTGATAATTGTTGAACATCCAAGCTGAGGAATAATAGATGTTATAAGAGGAGAGAATTTTTTGACAGACTTGAATTCTGCCAGCCAAGGATAAGGTTCTGTTGTGCCACTTACTCAACTTCCTGGTAATCTTGTCTTTGACCCACGACCACATGTCTTTAAGGGAAGGATCTATAGAGAAGGGTATGCCCAGGTAGCGCACAATTTTGTGCGGACCACCCCACTGGAAATCATAAATTTTAACTAGTCAGGGGGCAGCTCATCCCAACTAAGACAGATAGATTTGGAGTTGGACAACCGTGCCCCAGAGATATTACAAAACAGGTTGAGTTTGGAGGTCAGGGCCTCAAATTTATCAGGCTTGGCTTCAAAGAAGATAACAGTATCATCAGCAAATTGGCAGTTTAAGAGCTCATCGTTGTTAGGGAGAGTTATACCCTTGACAGCAGGGGAGAAAGAGTTATCCCTCAGGATGTAGAACAGGGCTTCAGAAGCTATAACAAAGAGGGCAGGGGCCAAGGGGCAGCCTTGTCTGATAGATCTACCAAGGGGGAAAGAGGTAGAGAGCGATCCATTAACATCAATCTGGGCAGAGGCATCTTTGAGTAATATATTAACAAAATTGCAGAACTTCCTAGGAAAGCCGAAGGCCTCAAGCATCATAGTGATGAAGCTCCATTCCACCCTATCATAAGCTTTTTCAAAATCCAGAAGGAACATGGCAGAGTTTTGCTAGGAGTAGTTGGACCAATTCATGGCTTCCCAACTAGTAATCAGGTTTTCAAGAATAAATCTACCTTTGATGAAACCAGTCTGGGTAGAAAAAATAAACTTGGGCAGGATATTCTCAATTCTCAGCGCCAGGAGTTTGGCAAAAATTTTGTATGAGACATTAAGGAGGGTAATAGGTCTCCAGTTTTTGATGAGCGCTTTGTCTCCATCCTTGGGGATCAGCTTAATTATACCCTTATTGATGGAGCAGCCCATGGAACCCCTAACAAGGGCCTCCGAGTACAGATCATGGAGATCTTGGCAGATCCAACCAATATTAGCCTTATAGAACTCAGTCGGGAGACCATTAGGTCCCGGGGCCTTGTCATTACTAAGAGAATTAATAGCTTTTTCAATTTCCTCCAGGGAGAAGTCTTTGGACAGCTGGTTGGCTTCATCAATGGAGATTTTGTTAGGGATGAGGGAGCAAATTTGTTGTCTAAGGGAGGAAGCCTCCTCCGAATCTTCAGAGGCAAAAAGATTTTGATAAAAATTAACAAAGGCCTCTTTGATGTTATCGAGGTCAGTTATCTCATGGTTATCAACAACAATTATTTCTATAGTTTCTTTAGTTTGTTTGTGCTTAAGGAGGTTAAAGAAGAATTTAGAACCCCTATCTCCATATTGCAGCCAGTGCGCACGAGACCTGATCCTAGCTCCATTAATTTTAAACTATTGGTGCTATCTAAGGGCATCCTTGGCTTTAACAACATGGGAGACGAGGTCACAGTTCGAAGGGTTGGCTTGAATGTTGGTTTCAGCTATCTGGAGATCGGAGGAAAGACATTTTTCGGAAAATCTATAATCTTTAGCTCTTTTTTGCCCAATGGTCTTTAGCATATTCTGCCAAGCAAGAATGTTCTTGTTCCATCTATCTAAATGAATGCAGGAGGGAAGGTTATTTCTATTAATAAGCTTAATGATGTGTATGGCAGCAAGAGTGTCTTCATCTTTCAGGAGGCTAGTGTTAAGAGAAAATTTAGGGTTGGAGCCCTTGCAACGGGTAGGAGAGTTGTTAATTCTAATGTAGGTGGAGATGGGATGGTGATCAGAGAGGGAGGTGGGGGTAACGCGGACAAAGTGTCCGTGTTTATCAGGCAGAAAAGAAAAGAAGTTTTTATTAGCGTAGAAGCGGTCGAGTCTGGAGTAAATTCTGGAGGGACCCTGTTGGAAATTACACCAAGTATGCCAAATCCCAGGATTCGTATCCTTAGTACCAGCCAGGGGGTCAAAAAGGTGTTTAGAATTTATCATACTATTCCAATGCACTTTCTCCAGGTCTTTCCAAGCAAAAGGAAGGCCACCAAGTTTGTCCTCTTGGGATTCAATCATGTTGAAGTCTCCCCCCACAAGCCAGGGGATATTAGGAAGGGCAGCTAACCAGTCCCAAAGATTCACACGCTCCTTGAAGTCATTCGAGGCATAAATAGAACATATGCCAAAAACATTATTATTGTGATTCATGGTAACCCACACCACTCTGTTACAGGGGGAGACCCCATAGTTAGAGATGTACTTCTCCCATCTAGAGCTAATCAGAAGGGCAACCCCACCCCTACCCTTGTGGTGGTTGGTATAGAACTTGATGGCATCTTTCCAAAGAAAATTGAGATTGGAATCCAGAGTGTATCCAATAGCCTTAATTTCTTGCAGCATTAGGACATCCATGGAATTGCAGGTGTCAAGAAAGCGTTTAATGATCCATCTTCTGTCAGGGGTCTCCAAACCCCTAATATTCCTTGAAATGCAATTCATGATGAAACAATCGGGGGGGGAGAACAGTTTTCAGTGGGTCCCTGAGTTTGGGCCGAGACATTGTTATGAATGTCCCTTAGCACTTTCTTGGAGGGGTTCTTATTCTTGGAGATAATCGCCTTCCTCTGCGTTTAGTTATGGTGCAGGCATCTTTAAACTCATCTTCATTATCAGATTCATCAGGGGACAAAAAGTTCATGTCCATAATATGCTTTTCGGTGTGAACATTAGAGACAAAGGAGAAGTTGCTGGCGGGGATGACCTCGAGCATGCAGTCATCACCAAGCTCGCGGAAGACTTTAGGGGGGAAGCTCTGAGGAGGAGGCGGGTCAAAGCAACTGGTTGAGTGTTCCATGAGGGTTAAACAAGAGGGGCGGGAGATACTTAGGGTTTCATTACCAGCAGCTTCGTCGGGGTAGAATGAAACAGAGGAGGGCTAAGGGCGAAGGGAAAGGGGGTTCTCTGAAGACGAAATGGATTGCTTATTATTAGACTTTCATCTGCGTTTGTTGGAGACTTTGGTCAAGGCTAGGGGCCCAAAATTAAGACCAGTATGCACCAGGGGTAAAGAGTCAGCTGGGAGAGAAGCGGGGGAGGGGACAAGAGGAGGGGGCGGGGTGTTGGTGGTCAACGGGGGGGGAGGGATTAGCGGGAGCTACAACAAGAGAGGTTTTGTTCAATGAGGAGTTCGTGTTGGGATTGCCAATTTCTGGTGAATTTTGGGTAGCCGAGGGTTTAGGCGGCAAGGATTTCTTCTTAATGATGGGGCAGTCCTTCCTCATATGACCTTCTCTTCTACATAGGAAACACACATTCAGCCCCCCGAGGATATTAATAGGGCAAGAGAAATTGTCTTCCGAGATGCAAATGTTAATCTCAAATGAAATTTCTAATCCTGGATTCAGTGAGGTAAGAATTCTAGCATCCATATGAGGGACCAAACAGACAGTGTCATCCATTCAGATGATCTTTCCAAGTGGTTCAAGCAATTGCGGGAGAAAACGCCATAGGAAAGGCGAGATTTGTTTTACCAGAATCCAACGAGGGGCCGAAAGCGCAAGGACTTCCTCATGTATGGCCTCGGGCGACCAAGCCAAGGCGCGGAAAGAGGTAGAGCCCACAGACCAGTATTGTTTTTTAGCATGACAGGCTTCATGATTAATATTAAAGAATATAATAAATAACCCTTTCTATATCTGACGACAAAATGAAATATGATATCCAAGTTTCAGGTTCCAATAGTTATGGAACCAATCATCAAGAAATTTCCTAGGACATTTATCAATTTCAACAATAGAAAAGAAAATGGAAAATTTTCTTAACCTATTCTTCTCCTTACCAATTTCCTCTAACATTTCTGGATTGGGAGAAACAGAAAAAGAGAGCGGAGCAACACCCGCGATCTTACCGGAATCGGCGGCTTCATTTGAGTTTGACAGAGAAAACCTTGCGCTCGCGTTGATGGGGTTACCAGCGTTAACCACCGCCTCGGAAAACGACTTGGGTTTTGAAGGCGAAGGGTTGGAATTGGGACAATCTAAACAAGGAGAGCCAGAATCCATCGAAGCCCTAGGTACGGTAGGAGGAGAAATAGAAAGTGCGACTTACTCTACGCGAATAGGTGCCGATGTAGAAATTGCCAAAAAGCAGAGAATCACCGGTCAGTGAACTTCTTCCGACTTCACTAAAGTTTATTTTCAGAATTTTCTCATACATTTCAATTTTATATTCTGAAATTAATTTCTTATTGTAATTGAAAAAACATTATAATAGACAACTTTTACTAAAAGGTAAAACTAAAAAAAATATTTACTTACTTATGTCAATATTTTGTTGAAAAGAGTATTTACTTATAATACAAAACAAATATTATAATGTAAGCATTAAAAACATTTTAATGAAATTAACTTTTTACCGTAAAAAAAATAAAACTAAAAAAAATTAATAATACATTTAAATTTTATATTAAATTACTTTCTTATTTTATATTTTATGCTTATTTAATAATAAATATAAAATATAAATACATATTAAATATATATTATAATAAAAGATAATAAAATAATTATAATTATAATAATTATATATGTTATTTAATAATATATAATATATATTATTAATAGTGTAAAAAAATATAATATTTGTATAAATATATATTATAAATAATATAATAAAGTAGTTGTTAAATTAGACATAAAACGAAGTTTCTAAATTTTATTTGGAAAAGGAATGAAAAAATGGCGATGGAAAAAATATCTTGCACGCATTTCGAACACTGTCAACCTTGATTGTGGGAATTAGCTTGCCACCTTTTAGAAAAGGGAACGCCTCTGCGAAACCTGAACAGTTTGAGTGCCATTCTGCAACACTAGTATTCTTCATCGCCGATGACTGTCGTGGAAGGGGGGATTTCTCAAAGGAAAGAACCAACACAATATGGAAACAACGGCAGATTCAGTCGTGGCTCAACCATCCTCTTCACTGGTACCATCACAAACAAAATCTGCAAGCAAAATGTTAGTGCATATTTCTTTTAAAAATAATACAATTTTTTACTTATATGCTTGCAAACATATTATGTCTACAATATTTTTTGATTTTACTGGCTTGAATTGTTTTTTGTTTTTTAGCGCTTTAAAGAGGGAATCAAAACTAAAGAAGAGGAGGAAGAAAATCTCCCTAAGGAAGAGGAGAAGAAGGAGGTGGTAATGCATTGCGATGGGAGTGCTTGTTAATTTTTTGATATGTGTAGCATTAGACTAAAAATTATCTTTGCAGAGTATTTTCTTTTTTGGATGAAATGCATTGTGCATGTCATAATTATTTGTAAGTTGTTGGAGAAAATTTTTCTAGCTATACTAATTATAAGATACTCTTGCATCATTAATGCAAGTTGCATCTATACAAAGTGTGAATGCACCCAAGCATCAAGTCCTGGACCATGAAGAGGAAGACATGGATCCCACAGTTTGTATCAAACTCTGGAAATTAATATTTATCGTATATTTCCAACATCCTTCATGTTAAGCTTTTCCAGATTTTTTATATGCTTTTTGGTTAGGACAACAATGTTTATTATCAAAATTCGTAACCATACATTTTATTGTTTTTTTATTTTATTTTCTTCACATGTAAAATGAAGTGAACATGATGAGCAGACACTAGTCAATTACTACTTTCATACACAATCAAAACTTCAATGTCTAGATTAATTGTTTCTTGCTTTCCATGTGTCAGGAATGGTCAAGGAGGTAACTGGTGGTTATAAAATCAAATATCATGGTAATGGAGTGGATAAGGATCCCATCGAATTTTATTTTACTCCTTTCAGGTGAGCTTTTGGTTGTGAACTTGTGATATTATCTAATGGTTTGTTTTGTGGGATATATTTTTGTTATTGTCTGGACTATTTACTTGAGATGATTTGATAGCTTTTAAAACTAGGTTGCATGGTTTATATCGTCTTTTTTCACTTTAGGAGGGTACATATGATTGGGGCGTTAGAAGAGGTTGCTTACTTATTTATTTTATAGTATTTTCTTGCTTACATATATAAATATTAGTTTCCAGAGTTTGATACAAACTTTGGAAACTAATATTTATTGTATAGTAATTATTTACTTATAATAAAACAAATATTTTAATGTAAGCATTAAAAGTATTTTTATTTTTCTTCTTCTTGATACCTTTCTAATTTACTTGTTCTCTTATTTTACATCTTTTGTTAACTATTTTTATTTCATAATTTTTCTTGTGTTTTAGTTTATTATGCTTTACTTTAATTTTTCCTTCCTTTTTTGTGTTTATTGTTCCTCTACGTTGCTTCCTTATTAATTATTTTATTTCATCATGTTTTTCTTTCACGTCCCTCTTTTTTACCTTATGTTTTGAATTGAGGTCTTAGTCTTTGTCTTTTTTATCTTTTCTACTTTTGTTTAACTTTATTAATAAATTTAGTTTTTTAAGTTAAATTTTTTTATCCTTTTGTCCTCGTCAATTATTTGTTTTTTTTATTTTTTATTTCTTAATTTTCTTATGCTTTAGTTTA
>VDFB02245903.1:0-10292 GCA_007258455.2 Sequoia sempervirens
CCAAGTTCTTAGATCTGTCAGAAATTGATTGATTTTGTTTCTGTTATGCTTTAAATTAATGATTTAATTTTAACATTTCATAATGGCATTCATTTGGTATTTTTCATTTATCTCCCAAAAGTGCATTTTAGGCATATTTACCTTGTCCTCAATCATAAGGAAAACAACAAAATCTCCAACAAGGTTGACTCACCTAAGGGTTGAATGCCAATCTTTCCCTAGGCGATCTCTTTTTCCTAATGAACTAGGTAAGATATGTGCATTAACCCCATTCAAAACCTGCCTCACATATTCCCCTATGTTTCATTTTGGTGAACCCAACATTGTACATCTTAATTTTTAAAATTGGAGTCCATTCAAATCCTAGATCTAGGATTTACAATAGTTTGCATTGTATTGCATTTTATTTAGGGTTGCTAAAATTTCATTAGTTTTGATCTCTTTTAGGGTTTTAAATTTTCATTTTGCATTATTTAAAATTTGAAAGATCCAAAATATTACATGCAAATTACATTGATTTTGCATAATACTTGCATATTTGTGTATTTTCAGTTATTTACATTCACAAATTTGGTCAAAATTGCATTTCAAAAATTGTCACATTGTTCATCATTTGTCATTCATTTCATTTGCATTGGGACACCTAAATCTAGAAAAAAATGTCACTAAAACCATAGTTTGCAACTTGAAACTAGAAATTCAAACATTAAGAAACAAATTCAAACTTTGATTTTTTAGAACCCTAGCCTAGGATCCATTTGCCATAGGGAGAATAAGTCCCTGTATGGGTGCTTTTCCAAATTTTTGGGCATTATTTTATCTCTATTTTCTCCATTCTACTTTGTTGTTAAATTTGAGTTTTTATTTTCAAAAATTAGGAAGTTCCATCATTGTTTGCATTAAGTTCAATTGATCAAATTGAGTGCATTGTGTGAAAATAAAATTGACATCATTTTCAATTTCTTGCGTTCAAAAATCTTAAATTCTCCATATATCAAACTTGAAACATTGCATTAAAATTTCATTCTTGCATCATGGGTATGTGTTTAAGTAAACTATGGATGTCATGAAATATTTGATAGATGTCTCAAGTTGTGTATTTGGTGATGACCCTGATGTAATTGAGCCTATTAATGAACCTTCGCCTCCTAATGAATGTCCTCGCAAAGTGGATATCTTAGGTCAAGATGAAGATAGCATGAAACAATTCATACAAGACTCCTTACTCCACCTTGAGAAAAATGCATCCTTTTACCCCTCCATGCAACAACCAACACCTCCTACCATACCATCACTTGATATGTTCAATATTTCACATCTTAAAATTGAAGCACAAAGAAAGCCTCAACTATCAATCATTAATGAACTTGCTAACAAGGACAATAATGATACTCTTCTATCTTATGATCATCGAGTTACTAATACACCTATTAACTTAGAAGAGAGCTATAGTCAAGACTTTAAGATCTTAAACAAACAAGTATGTGACATAACAAATGAGTACTAAATCGATAAAATATTAGAGAAAATACCATCTAAGGATACCAATGGTTTAGTATATCAAGATATCCCCCCCCACTTGCACATCTCGTAAGGGAAAAGGTGTTCTCTTTCACAAGATTATATCAAGAGACCAATTAATGACTCATAAGGACAATGGAATTACCTTAGCTCCTCCACCTCCACCTCAACAAGTTTCCCAATCAAGAAAAAGAAAAAGGCTTTATAATCTCAAGAAGTTGCAATTTACTTGTCCTATGTCTAAAAATGAAAAAAGCATTATACACACTCCTTAATAAAGGACTTCTAACATTGCCATCTATCAAGGAAAATCAAAAAGGAAAAAGTACAAACATGTCTCATTGTCAATATCATAAAACTCTTGGACATAGTACTAATGAGTGTCATTCCTTAGAGAGAATCATTAGAAAATTTGAAACATTTTCACAAGAATATGATATAATCCCTTAGCAATTGATTAATTTTCTCCTTGCCATGTGTTAGTTGTAGGATCATAGCACACTCACAATTACATTTTTTACATTTATTGTAAATCATTTCTATATTGCAAGGAGCACATTCTCATCACCTATCTTAGCTCATCATTGTCCTACACTTAGTGGGGGCAAGGATTTATATAGCAGTTGTCCTAGTTTGACACTTGTTGTTGTCCCTTTGACTAGTTTTCCACATTTTGCATATGATGAACAAGATTGGGATGCAGATGACCTACTATAGGTTGAATCGTATGTGCCATAGTAGTCTTTTCTTTGTTTTCATTTCATGTTCTTTGTGAGTGTATGATCTAGCTGGATATTTTCACCAAAACTATTAAATGTTTTAAATGCTCTAGAAATTAGCACCATGTCAAAGGTCTCGGCAAAATGAACCCAACACAACTTGAACAAAGTCAAAAGGAGCTTGTATGCTCAAGATATGCTTAGTCAAAGCTAGGTCAAAGCAAGGGTACCAGAGGTAGGATGCAAGGTCAAAAAAGTGATCATCTCAAAATTGGTTGAAAATGGAAACACGTTGAAGAGCTTGACAAGAAAATTCCAATGTCACTTGTTTCGCCTAAATCGGAGCTTGTACGATGAAGATATGGTCAATCAAAGTTGAAGGTTGACCATGCCTACTTGATAGTACAATGATGATGTTAGAATGTTGGCATGGTAGGGTTAGATGATGAGGACCAATGGGGAGATGACATGTGGTAGTACGACCATGACATGGCATGATCAAGACAAGACACATGGCAAGTATAGGTATCGATGACGTGGCATGCCTAGTCAACATTATGATGTGGGAGAGTGGCATGGCACAATTGTTGGTATGGCATCATTGACCTGGTCCAATTGGAATTTGACATGTATTAGATTTAAGTGAATTAAATAGTGGTTTTGGTTGCTTAAAATATTTGTGGGGCTTGACGCTTTAACCTACCACCTACCACAACGCTCACCTACCAATGCACCATAATCCTTGCTCTAACTCTTGGATGTAGTATTGATGAGTGTCATGCCTTAAAGAGAATCATTAGAAAATTTTAAACATTTTCACAAGAATATGATCATGTAATCCCTTAGCAATTGATTGATTTGATCCTTTCCATGTGTTAGTTGTAGGATCATAGCATACTCACTATTACATGTTTTACATTTATTGTAAATCATTTCTATATTGCAAGGAGCACATTCTCATCACCTATCTTAGCTCATCCTTGTCCTACACTTAGTGGGGGCAAGGAGTTACATAGCCTTGTCCTAGTGTGACACTTGTTGTTGTCCCTTTCCCTAGTTGTTCACATTTTGCATATGATGAACAGTATTGGGATGTAGATGACTTGTTATAGGTTGAATTGCATGTTCCATACTAGTCTTTCTTTGTCTTCATTTCATGTTCTTTGTGAGTGTATGATCTAGGTGGATATTTTCACTAAAAAAATTGAAGTGTTTATGATCTAGGTGGATATTTTCACCAAAAAAATTGAAGTGTTTCAAATTCTCTAGAAATCAACACCATGTTGAAGATCTCAATGAAACGAACCCAACGCTTGCTTGAATAGAGTCAAAAAGATCTCATACGCTCAAGATATGCTTAGTCAAAGTTGGGTCAAACTAGGGGTACTAGAGGCAGGATGCAAGGTCAAAAAATTGATCATCTCAAAATTGGTCAAAAATGGCAACATGTCAAAGAGCTTGATGAGACGATTCCAATGTCACTAATTTTTCCTGAATCAAAGCTTGTACAATGAAGATATGACCAATCAAAGTTGAAGGTTGACCATGCCTACTTGACAATACAATGTTGATGTCAACATGACATCATCATGCTAGCATGTCAGGGTTAGATGACATGGGCCGATGGGGAGTTGACATGTGGTGGTACGACCATGATGTGGCATGATCAAGACATGACAAATGGCAAGTACAAGTATCAATGATGTGGCATGCCTAGTCAACATTATGATGTGGTAGGGTGACATGACACAATTGTTGATATGGCATTGTTGACTTGGTTCAATTGGAATCTAACACATGTCAAATTTGAGCAAATTAAATAGTGGTTTTGGTTGCTTAAAATATTTATGGGGCTCAACCCTTTAACCTATCGCCTACCACAATGCTTGCTTGCTAATGTGCCATAATTCGTGCTCTAACTCTTATATGCCATCAATTTGTTTTGTCATTTAAAATTTTAAAATTTCTTTTAAAAATAGTTGGGTGGGGGGGTCAAGCATCTGACCTCCCTGCCTCCAAGAAGGCTCTCCTCTACCACACCATTGTGTAGTTCTCAGAAATATTTGGTGATTGGTTACTTTTATAGAAGATTGTTAAACCGATTACCCCCAAAATTAAAATATCAACCCTCTAAAGTTAAAAATAATTTAATCCCTTAAGGATTTATGATTTGTATAACCTGAGAAAATGAAACTACAAAGGGCTTAAAATGAAGTAACAAGGATATTAAAATATTATTGTAAGAATATTAAGGGGTTTAGGAAGGTTATTAGAGGATTTTTACATTGTAAAGGGGGGATTTAAGAAGATTATTTTGTAAATAAGGGAGATTAGCAAAATTACATGTTGTAAATAAGAGATATAGCTGGTTTTGTAAATCATATGGTTAGTAACCATATTGAATAATTTTTATGTATAAAAGGGGGTGTTTGTGGTGAATTGGAGGAGGAATTCTTTTGGGAGAATTAAACAACTTTGGGAAGTTAGTCTATGATAGTGAATTTTTCGTCTTTGTGCATTGGGAGCTTGAATTCAAGCTTGTTGTACTTGAGAGAGAAGGAATTTTTGTAATTCATTATCATCCAAGGAGACGTGAGGAGACTTTGTAACAGTTGAAGTGCCCTATAAACCATTTTTTGGAGCATAATCAAGGATCGGTCACTCTGTTAGAGAGGGACTTGGAGACGTAGCCATTTGGTGAACTTCGTTATCAACTTGTTGTTTCTTGTCTTCTCTTCTTTCTCTAATTCTAATTCATTGTTTAATCATTGCAATGTTTGTTTAAGTATTTCAATTACGTTATTACATTTTAAGACTTTCAAATTAAGCATTGTAAATGTTAAGCACTCACTTAGCAATTGTCATAGATCCTAACATCAGATCAGTGTCTATGTGTAATGTGATCCCCTGTACAGTGTTGCTTGGTGCATCTTTATATGTTTGTGAGCATACTTTGGATGACCCTTGTCACTCCATTGGTGCAAGGATACAAAGGAAGTGAATCCATTGTGACATTATTTTATTTGTATCATCATTTAGATACAATTAAAGCTTACCAAATTTTAGGTCAAGACCACAAATTGATATTTACATAGTCTCTTGATAAAAAAAATTTACAGTGACAATCACATGGTAGATTAACTTGATGAGAACATGCAAAAATAATTAATGTAAATAAAGTAACTATAGTTTTTATGAGTCATTTAACTAAATAATTCATGTAAGAAAAGAACAATATATACTAAAAGTTAGAAAATTGGATCTTATAAATTCCTTACAAATTCAAGTGATGTTTTCTATAGGATGGATTAAGGGGAGTTAATAGAATGACTTAAAGGGATGCAAGAGAGTGGATTAAGGGGACTTAAGAGAATGACTTAAAGGGATACAAGATGGTGGATTAAAGGGATGCATGTCATGAAACCTAGGATATAGCTTAACGGGTCCTAAGAGGATGGCTTAAGGGGAGTTATGAGAGTGACTTAAGGGATGCAAGAGGGTGGATTAAGGGGATGTAAGAGGACAAGACTTAAGGATCCTTTAATAGGATGGCTTAAGGGGATGCAAGAGGGTGGATTAAGGGGAGTTGATAGAATGACTTAAAGGGATGTAAGAGGGTGGATTAAGGGGAGTTGAGAGAATGAATTAAAGGGACAACTTAAAGGGATTAAGCATCTCATGAACCCTAGAAACCCTAAACCCTAAACCCATAGGACCTAAAGCCTAGGAGATGGACCCCAAACCATTAACCATATATATTTGTTAATATAAGCATCTCATGAAACCTAGAAACCCTAAACCATTAACCCATATAGATTTGTTATTCTAAACATCTCATGAACCCTAGAAACCCTAAACCTAAACCATAGGACTTAAAGCCTAGCATATGAACCCTAAACCCTTAACCCATATAGAGTGACTTAAGGGATGAAAGAGGGTGGATTAAGGGGAGTTGAGAGAATGACTTAAAGGTATGATTAAAGGGATTAATAATCTCACGAACCTAGAAACCCTAAACCCTATAGGACCTAAAGCCTAGGAGATAAACCCTAAACCATTAACCCATATAGACTTGTTATTCTAAACATCTCATGAAACCTAGAAACCCTAAACCCTAAACCATAGGGCTTAAATCCTAGGAGATGAACCCTAAACCATTAACCATATAGATTTGTTATTCTAAGCATCTCATGAACCCTAGAAACCCTAAACCATAGGACCAAAAGCCTAGCAAATGACTCTAAACCCTTAACCCATATAGAGTGACTTAAGGGATGCAAGAGGGTGGATTAAGGGGAGTTGAGAGAATGAATTAAAGGGATGACTTAAAGGGATTAAAGGGAGTTGATAAAATGAATTAAAGGGATGAAGTTCCCTAAACCATTAACCCATATAGATTTTTTATTCTAAGCATCTTATGAAACCTAGAAACTCTAAACCCTAAACCATAGGACCTAAAGCCTAGTAGATGAACCCTAAACTATTAACCCATATAGATTTGTTATTCTAAGCATCTCATGAATGTTAGAAACCCTAAACCATAAACCATATGACCTAAAACCTAAGAGATGAACCCTAAACCCTTAACCCAATAGATTTGTTATTCTAAGCATCTCATGAACCCTAGGATATGAAGATCCTAAACCCTTAACCCTAAGACCTAAACCCTAGGAGATGAACCCTAAACCCTTAACCCATATAGATTAGTTATTATAAGTATCGTGTGAACCCTACAAACCCTAAACCATATGACCTAATGCCTAGGAGATGATCCCTAAACCCTTAACCCATATAGATTTGTTATTCTTAGCATCTCATGAACCCTAGAAACCCTAAACCCTAAACCATAAGACCTAAATCCTAGGAGATGAACCCCAAACCTTTAACCCATATAGATTTTTTATTCTAAGCATCTCATGAACCCTAGGATATGAAGATCCTAAACCCTTAACCCTAATACCTAAATCCTAGGATATGAACCCTAAACCCTTAACCCATATAGATTTGTTATTCTAAGCATCTCATGAACCCTAGGATATGAAGATCCTAAACCATAAACCCATATAGATTTATTATTCTAAGCATCTCATGAACCTAAGGATATGAAGATCCTAAACCCTTAACCCTAGGATCTAAATCCTAGTAGATGAACCCTAAACCCTTAACCCATATAAATTTGTTATTCTAAGCATCTCATGAACCCTAGGTGTAGTGTACTAAAATGTATCCCTTTGCATTTTCACACTTGTTTGGGCCCTCCTTGTGAATTTTGGCTTAATGTTGCCTTGATTTAGTGTTTCAATGTGGATAACATATTCATATTAGGTCTTGGGCCCTTGTGAACTAATAGATTTTAATGGTACCTTGCTAAAGTGTTGTGAAGTGGTGTAACACACTTTAACACTTTTCTAGGGTTTTATTAGTTAACTAAGCATAATAAACATAATTTTAATCTAAATAAACAATAATCTTTCCTTATTTGGAGTGTTGTAAAGTTTTGCAACATAGTTTAACATTTCTCTAGGCTTGAGATTAATAATTGGGCTTTCCTATGCTTTAATTGGTCCTATTTTGCACCCACAAGTCTTATTTATGTGTATTTTTGAGGATAATCCTAACATCAATTAGTAACCAATCAAAATTCAAGTGTTCCTAGCTTGTGTGGCCTAGATTTAGTGTCGAGGACTCATTTTCCTTCTTGGGAAAATGAGTCCCACCTAGGTCTTTTTGGCCTTGATGCAAGTTCACACATTTCTAAGCACTTTTCATTTTTAGTCTGCATACATTATGTCTGATGAGACTCATTCGCCACTTTGGGCGAATGAGTCCCCTGTGACCAAAATTCAAATTTAATTCAAATTTCTAACAAGATTTTATTCTCCAAGATCCAAGGTTGGCCTGTAGTGTTGTAATTTTGGAAATTATTGCATAATTGAGTATAAATACAAGGTTCTTTCACTCATATTCTCACCTAGCATTCAAGAGAACACCTAGCAAGTTTTACAAGCATTCAAGAGTTCACAAGAAAATTTGAGCATCCACAAGAGCACTCAAAGGAATTCAAGGGAAGATTATTAATCATTCAAGAGCATTCTTCAAGTGTCAATCATCATGTCAAAGATTCAATTTTTCATGTTTGTTATTGTGCTAACAATTGTGGTGTAGAGTTTATGATTCAAGCAAGTGTTCTAAGCAAGATCAACATCATCCAAGATAAAGTTAGGAACCACATCCATTGCAGCCATTTCAAGCACATTTGTAGCACCTTATAGCTAGTGTTTGGTGAGTTGCAACATTGTTATTTGTTCATTCATCATTCTCCATTCATATTTGCTTTTATTTCAAGGTTTAAATACCAACAAGGGGTTTGACCAGAGCAAACCCCTATTCACTAACCCCACAACATTTTTCCCTTTTATTGTGTGTGATTTGCAGGGCTAGGCTGTAGATTTGTGAAGAAGCAAAGTTGGAGAAAAAATTTCAAGTCCCTAAAGTTGTCATCAAGCCTTGGAGAAGCTTGGAGAAGTTCTACAGGTGGCAATTTGCAATTTCAGATCCAAAAACCAGTAAGAAATAGAAGAGCAAACTGAGAGGAATAGAATCCAATTCAAAACTTCCCAAAAAGAAGAAGTGGACTGATTCACCACTATTGGTGAATGAGTCCCACTTTACAAGACCAACAGAGATTTTCACAGATCTAGATACCCTTTTGGTTGAAACCTGTTCTAACACATTTTCCCAAAACTGGACTAATTCACCCAAATTGGAAAGTGAGTCCTAGACAACATTAACAACTAATTTTCTAAAATTCCAAACCTCCATTTTTCATCCTTCAGTCTTCCAGGTGCACACTTTCTATCTCATAGCTTTCTATTACATTTTGTTCATCTTTCTAGGTCATTTTGCATTCAATTAGGGTTTTGTCTTACAACTTGCATTGCATTATCTTTTCCAAGTCTAAACTTGGTGGTGAACCCCTCATTAGATATCATTCAACCTTTAGGATAGTCCCTTTGCAATATTTCAATCTCCTTTGCATTGAAATCTCAAGGTTTTGTTCTTGAGTGAAAAGAGTGATCTTTGTGTCTCTCCTTGTTAGGTCCAAAAACCCTAGAGGTGAAAGAACCCCCACACAAATTTCTTCTTTTCACTAGGATATGAAGATCCTAAATCCTTAACCCTAGGATGAAATGCCTAGGAGATGAACCCTAAATCCTTAATCCTAAAGTTAAGAGAGTGACTTAAGGGGATGCAAGATGATGGATTAAGGGTAGATAAGAGGCTATGGCTTAAGGGTTCCTAAGAAGATGGGTTAAGGGAAGTTGAGAGAGTTACTTAAGAGGATACAAGATGATGGATTAAGAGTAGATATACGAGGATATGAATTAAGGGGTCCTATGAGGATGGCTTAAAGGGAATTAATAGAGAGACTTAAGGGGATGCAAGAGGATGGATTAGGGTAGATATATGAGGATATGGATTAAGGGGTCTTAAGAGGATGGCTTAAAGGGAATTAATAGACAAACTTAAGGGGATGTAAGAGGATGGATTAAGGGTAGATATACAAGAATATGGTGTAAGGGGTCCTAAGAGGATGGCTTAAGGGGTGTTGAGAGAGTAACTTAAGGGGATGCAAGAGGATGGATTAAGGGTAGATATATGAGGATATGAATTAAGGGGTCCTAAGATGATGGATTAAGGGGAATTAATAGAGATACTTAAGGGGATGCAAGTGGATGGATTAAGGGTAGATATATGAGGATATGAATTAAAGGTTCCTAAGAGGATTGCTTAAGGGGAATTAATAGAAAGACTTAAGGAGATGCAAGTGGATGGATTAAGGGTAGATATATGAGGATATGGCTTAAGGGGTCCTAAGAGGATGGCTTAAGGGGTGTTGAGAGAGTGACTTAAGGGGATGCAAAAGGATGGATTAAGGGTAGATATACGAGGATATGAATTAAGGGGTCCTAAGAGGATGGCTTGAGGGGAATCAATAGAGAGACTTAAGGGGATGCAGAGGATGGATTAAGGGTGTATAAGAGGATGGCT
>VDFB02245905.1:0-16525 GCA_007258455.2 Sequoia sempervirens
GGCACCTCTTCCAAGTATGGTTAACTTTTAGAGGTTACATCCGAGGCCAAAAGATTTCTTATCGCTTCGAGGGAATGGCAGTACTAGAATACCATTGTCATTTTTTCTAAGTCTCTTGTTTTTGTCATAGCCCATACCAAGCATCATTTGTAACCCTTTCCTACTCTCATCCATTGAAAGATCAGGCACGGGCCTTTCATCTTGGTATAGCAAGCTTGATATGTCTCTTTCATCTACCACTCCACGACTTAGGTCTCCCCAACATCTGAATCTGGAAGTGCACTTTGGAAAGGTTTGGGATGATGTTTCAATTGGTTGGGGCTGCCCATGAGACCTAGGAGATTGAGGTAACTCTCCTATTATGAAGGCACTCTTCTTCATTTTGTAATCCCTGCACCCATTTTCTTGGACAATAACTTTGATTTCAGATATGTCAAGAATGGAAGGTGTCTTTGTCTTAGAAGTGGAGGCCAAGGTAGTTGGGTCTACATATGGAGTTGTAGGGCCTTCACCATTCTTTGGGACTTGGGGAATTTTATAGTACTTTGCTTCTAGGTTCTTGTAGTAATAAAAGGGCTTAGGATCACCATGGACTGTGACCTCTTGGTTTTGGTATGGGAATTTGATGCACTAATGGAAGGTTGATGTGACAACTTGCATCCCATCGATCCATGGACACCCTAGGAGAATATTATAAGGTAAATCAAGGTCAAACACCTGGCATGTGGTTTCCATGATGGCTAGACCTACTTGAATAGGGAGTTGAATAGTGCCTTGAGATACTCTTTCCTGGTCATCATATGCTCTAATTGTAATACATTTACCTTTTCCAATGGAGTCCTCAGATAATGCTAGATTCTTTATTAGTTTGAGTGAACAAATGTTTAGACCTGCACCCCCATCCACCAAGACCCTTTTGACTTTATTTTTATGGACTAGGACTTTGAGATGGAGTGCACAGTTATGAGATGGTTGAGTGGGGAAGTCCTGATCAGAAAATGTTAGGAGATGTGGGGTAGTGAGGTGTCCGAGCATAGCTTGGCTGAGTCCAGCATCAGAATCTGTAGAGATTTTGGATGAAGCCAATGCTTCCTCTAGGATCTTCCTATGTGTGGGTGAGATCTTCAATAACTCCATGATGGAGATCTGAGTGGGGGTTCTTTTCAGCTAGTCCAAGAAATTATAACCATTGGGAATGGATTTTGGATTGGGAGTAGATTCCCTAGGTGGGCGGTGAATGTCTGCAATGGTAACTTTTCCACCGCATGTGGTGACTCCACAATCAGCTTTGGCTCCCTTGATGTTAACAACAGTGACCCATTTGTCTAGGGATGCGACAACATGATCATACACATGGTTTACATTGCCATACTTTGTCTTTCCATGGTTCCCTTTGTTATGATCTGACATTGAATTTGTGTATATTTTAAGGTCTTGATTTCTGGCTGGTTGTTCAACGTTTATAATCTTGTCATTGATGAGGTCTTGGATCATATTTTTTAGCCTCATGCAACTGGCTGTCGTGTGCCCCTTGATTTTATGAAAATCACAAAGATGGTTTTCATTGTACCATGGTGGTTTTACTTGGGGCTCTTGATAATTCTCATAAGTGGGAATTTTGATGAGATTCTCATTTACCAGTTTCTTCATGTGGAGTAGTTAGTTCTTAAAGAGGTAGTGTATTTTCACTTAGGGGGATGTTATTGTTTTAATGAAATTATTTATGATTATTGGGTGCGACTTGATTATTGGGTGGTTGTTGTGATACCATGTTAGCTTGTGTGTTGTTTCGATTGTTGTTTTGCAGTTGTTGGTATGTTTGTGTGTTTTGTTTTGGAGCACTGATTATGACCTTGGCATCAACCACACCATCATTAGTGACGTTTTTGTTCTTCGCCCATGTGCGAGGTTTCTTGTTATAACTAGTGGATGGGCGATTTTCTTGATATGCTTGATATGTGGGTGTTCCCCTTGTGCAATAAAGGATATTTTGATGTTGAGCGCCTTGGGGATCAAATGGTTGTATGTGGTGATACATTGCATCTTTAGATGGAAGGACAAAGTTTTCTCAAGATTGGCAATGATGGTGCAAATTTGTTGCTCCTCCAGCATGGTCCACTTGCTCTTGTTGGCCTTGGATTGCCATCATTGCAAGAAGGATGTGAATGATTCCCCTTTAGCTTGTTTGAGCGCAAATATTTCCTCTAGACTAACATCCATGCCAATATTAAATGCGTATTTTTTTATGAATGCATCCATGATTTCTTGGAACTTTTTGATTCCAGGAGGAAGGCGAGAGATCCATTCCATGGCAGGCCTAGCCAAACTTTGAGGGAATAGTCACATTAGATATGTATCATCGTATGAAACCTCCATGCAATGTACCTAGAATTCCTTGATGTGATCTTCAGGGTTTCCCATCCCAAGATATTTGTCAAATTTAGGGATTTCAAACCCTTTTGGGAATGGTACCATTGCAAGGATCCTGTCAAATGGATAGGGGCACAAATTGCTTGGTGTTTTCGTTGTTTTCCCAGATTGGAGATCTAGCACTTGCTACGAGAGTAATTTGATTTGTGTTGTCACATCATTTTGTGGATCAGGGGGTGGGGTGAATATGTTTTGAGGTGGTTTGATCATTTGAGTGATGGGTGGAGTGTTGAGTATGCTAGTTGGAGTTTGTTGCAAGCTCTGCTGTGCGATCAAGGCTTGTTTATATGCCTACAACTGCTGTTGTGCCAACAACGCTTGTTGTTGGTCTTGTTGCTATTGTGCCAACAATGCTTGTTGTTGGTCTTGCTACTATTGTGCCAACAACACTTGTTGTTGGTCTTGTTGTTGTTGTGCCAATAACGCTTGTTGTTGGGCTAGTAGTTGGGATGCTTCTTGTTGCACTTGGTACTGTTGTAGGGCTTGCTGATATGCTTGTTGTTGTGTTATTTGGTATTGTGCTTGCACTTGCACGTGCTGAGCTTGATATTGGGCTTTCACCTGAGCTTGAGCTTTTTGGGCGGCTTGTGCAGCTTAGGAAACCTGTGCAGCTTGAGCTACTTGTGTAGCTTGGGTGGCTTGCTGTTGTTGTAACATAGCTTGAGCTTGGGCATCCTGTTGTGCCTATTGTGTGTGTTGTGTGGCTTATTGTGCTTGTGCTTGTTGAGAAGCTTGCTATGCAACTTGCATAGCTTGTTGATTTTGAAATTGATGAAGTGCCTTTTGGTAGGCTTGTTGAGCTACTTGCAATGTGATGCTATATTGGTTGGCCATGTTTGGTTTTGGTGGTGGTGGTGGAGGATTCAAAATTGTGTGAGATGTTGTGATGAGAGGTGTAGTTGGATTGATTTGTGTGGTGGATGGTGTGATTGATATGATAGGCCCTTGGGAGACCACATTTTGAGGTATTTGGGGTATTGTTGATGATGTGTTGATTGCTTATGTTGTTTGGATTGTTGCCACCTATTGTTGTGATATTGATGGCATGATCAGAGGATTCAGTATGATGGTTTGATTTATGATTGGGGGATTGTTTTGATTTTGTTGATGGAGATTTGGTAAAGGGTTTCCCTAAACCAAGGAGAGGTGTGGATGCTAGGGTAGAGGTGGAAATGGTGGGAAGATGGGTGGTGTGTTCCCTTGAGGAAATGATGATGATGAGGGGTCAAATATTCCCCCATGTCCAAATAATCCTCCTCCTTGTGAGGTCATGGCGAGAGAGACTTATGTGTTAAGAGGATATGTCGGTGTTGCGTGAAAAGAGGATGGGTCATTGGGGTCATGAAAGGTGAGCGAGATATATGTGTGTTTTGGATTTTGAGGAACAAATTGACCGAAGATGGTGTTTGCATTCAAGTTTTGGTTGTTCACAAGGGGGTGTTTTTGAAGAGCATGAAGTAATGACTTCCCCTTGTTGACAATTGGTTCAGTTGGAGCAATGGATTATGTGATTTTTGGGAAGGTTTGAGTGATGATTTGAAAGGATGGTGTGAATGAGACTGGTGGCATAATCCCAAGAGGTTTCTCTACAAGAGTGCTCACATCATAGTCGAAAGGGAGTTTAGTCCCTTCTTTTGCTAATTCTAGCATGTATTGTGAGGGATTAAGTTTCATCATGGCATTGAAAATTTTGTGAGTCTCGGGATTTTGGACCATTTCAATGATTTCTTTTGGAGTCATCCCTAGAACATTGTTGGTGATGTCCTCCACTTGGCCACCTTCTTCTTGAGAATCTTGTGGAAGTGGAGGAAAATTGAGTGTGGGATTTCTAGACCCAATGGGATTGATTTCAGGTGTGGTTTGACTCAAGTCACTTGAAGTGGACGTTTCTTTGTTTGTTTCCATGTTCTTCTTGTGTTGAGATCTAGTTTGGACCATAAAATAAGGATTAATTTCTAGGAATAAATATATAACTATGAACATAAGAATACAAAAAATATTTCTTAAGAAAAATGGAGAAAGAATGTATAAAACAACAATCAAAACTACTAGATTAATTGTGATGTGTGATTTAGGGTCTGTTACGAGGGCTCTCGACTGAGCTTCTCCTATTTTTTCAAGTGTTTTGGCAAGGATTCCCCATTCGATTGTTGCATTGGGTTCTCATCTAGTGTGTGGGTCTTCTTCTTCTCATGCTCCCTCCCCTTTTTCTAGATGCCCAACTTCACCTCCAGTTTCAAAGGGTTTGCATGTTTCTTTTGAGCATTTTTCTCTGGTGTGTCTAGGCATGAGCCTCCTACTATGACCCCTTCACCCTTTGCCCCACCACTCATGCCTATCACTTTTGTTGTGGGTTTTTCTTACTCTTTGGTGGTGAGGTCTAGTTTTACTCACCCTCCTTGGGTGTGCTCTATCCCTTCAACCAAACCTTTTCCAGTGGTGGTTTGTGAAGAATATGTTGCTAAGAATTGTTGCAAGTATGAAGGTGTTGTCATTGATGTCAACAAGCTTGTGTTGTCACTGATGATAGTAGTGTAGTGGTTGAGAAGAGATTATTTCTTTGATTAGTTGCATTATGTTGTCATCAATTAAGTTACTGATGTTAATCTCTGATGTTGCTTTGATAAGATTTTGTTTATGGTTTAGATGTCAAGGATACTGAGAAAATTTATAAAACAAGGAAAAAGGGTATCACAAAAGTGTTTTCGTTTTTCTTCGCATTTCTTCTGGGTTGAAGATCTACTTGTGCGGTTTGGATATGATGGTTAGAGATGCTCAAGGTTTCTATATCTAAAATTTTGGCTTCTAGATCAATGGTTAGAGGAAGTTATGTGAACACAAGTGTGTGAATTGGTTTTGCAGTGTTGCTTACAGAGGTGTTTAGGAGAAATGTATATGCTTAAAATTTATTTACAGTTGTTCTTCAGGTCTTGTGATTCTGAAGGGATGTTGATGGTGTTGATATCTTGCTTGTGTCAAGAGGATTTGTGTTTTGGTACTCTGGAAGTTGGATTTTACAGTTGCAATTTTTGGTAGTGTAGTTTGAGTGTACTGGGCGTGTACATTCTGAAGGTGCAAGTTGTTGCGAAGGAGTTTGATGGATTTTAGGAGGATAGAGGAATATTATAAATCATTTTGAAGTGTGGTATGTAGTTCACAAGTTGTCCATGAATTTGGGGAAGCATGTAATTCAAATTTTAATGGTGTTTGCATGGGTAACGATTGACCTGGTGTTTACACTACATTCAAAGATGTTTGAACATTAATGAGGGCATAGTGTGGCATGTGAGAGTTGATTTGGGTCCTAGTTAAGTTTTTTATTTGTGGCATTCAGAACAAAGAATATATCAATTAGGTATCACTTTTTGAGATTGAAGGTCGTGTTGAATGAAGTAAAGCTTGAATATGTACCTAAAAAGGATCAGATTGTTGACATATGTACTAAGGCTCTTCCTAAGGATACTTTTGAGTAGCTTCGGGAGAAGTTGGGGGTTATTTCCCATCCTTCTTTGAACTAGATGCCTATGGAGATGCATCAATTTAGTGGATCTATGGATTAATTATTTTTCTGGACTGATGTTGGTGGATACCTCTCAGGTGGAGTAGGTAGTGACATTGTTGTAGTATGGAATATATGTTCTCATGGTGCAAAAGTTGTTGAGTTGATTAGCATGTACTCCTAAGGGGGAGTGTTTAGAGCATTGCAAGTATCTTGGTTCTATGTCAAAGGGGGAGAACAATGAAAAATATCTTATCATTTTCCATTGATGTCAAAGGGCGAGAGAGAGAAAGAGAAGTCATGAGAGAGAGAAGAAATGTGAAAAAGGAAAATATCAAAGAGAAAGAGAGTGTAATGAGATAGTTGTGCAAGGGAGAGAAAAGAGAAAAGGAAATAAGTATGTTTAGAGCTGTTTTTTCTTTGATGGTTTTTTCACATTTTGTGTTGCCGTCAATGACAAGTGGGGAGATTGTTGTAAGTATGAAGGTGTTTTAATTGATGTGAACAAGCCTGTGTTGTCATTGACGATAGTAGTGTAGTGGTTGAGTAGAGATTGTTGTTTTGATTAGTTGCATTATGTTGTCATCAGTTAAGTTGTTGATGTTAACCTCTGATGTTGCTTTGATAATCTTTTGTTTATGGTTTAGATGTCGAGGATACTGAGAAAATTGATAAAATAAGGAAACATGGTATCACAAAGGTGTTCTAGTTTTCCTTTGCATTTCTTCTAGGTCAAAGATCTACTTGTGTGGTTTGGATATGATGGAACTAGAGGTGTTTGGATTTTCTATATCTAAAATTTTGGCTTCTCAATCAATCGCTTATGGGAGATTACCCACGGCCCTTGCAAAGGAAACACTAGTATTAACTAAGAAAACTTCACCACTAGGAGAAAACACTCCTAACTTATAAAATTCAAGGAGATATTTTAAAGAAAAACATTTAAATTCCTATACATATGCTACCTCTATTACCACAACCGTGACTTCAAGTTAACATTAAAAGTAATTGGCATTAAAATACATATTTTCCACCTCCTTAATATATGTAAATTTTCTCCTCAATGTTGATTCAAGCCTCTAAATAGACCAAAGAGCTCTTCTTACTAAAAAGAAAACGAGTCTTAAATTCAACCCCATGACTTTATAACCTAATTTTGAACTATAGACAAACAAAGTGTAAAATCCGCCCATCGAACACTACAATTTTTTTTAAAACAATGCACAACTACCAACTTAACCAACCAAACATATTCCAGGTAAATTAGATGTGTTAATTTCAATAGCTCTGTATTCACCATGGTGGCAACAAAAATAAACACCACTACTTATATTCTTACACTCAAACCTGTGGTAAGGTCCCAAGTACAAGGTCTTTCCTAGACCTACAGCCTAAACCTCAAGGGTTCATGGTGACCCTGCCTACGTATCCCCTCATGGGAATCAGAGGCTTCGTAGTTCACCCCACAATGACAAAGGGAGTTTAATCTCTCCTCTTGTATGGGATCTATTATCTAACCTTTAACCCATAACTATTAGTCTAGTACATGTAAGCTATTACCATAGTCAATTATAATATAATGATAGTAACTTGCCATCAAGTGTTGGGTCCATACCAATCATTACCAGATGTTTGTGTACAAATATTCACAATATACACAAGAGGTCATTCATACCATAATATCAAATATTATACACAATGGTTGTCATGAGAATACCCCCATATACACAAGCTGATTAGCTCATACATAGTACAAGTACAACAATGACTGGATCATACACATATTACAAGTGCAATAGTGACTAGATCATACATAGATCACAAGTATAATAGTGACTAGATCATACACAAATCATAAACAAAAGGGTTATTAGCTCATATGTACATCACAAGTGCAACTATAACTGCCACATTTGCACATCAAAAATACTCAATGATTGTCTTATACACATATCATATTTACATTAGTGTTTGGCTCCATCATATATCACAAATATATAGTGATAGCCCCATCATACTTCACATACACAATGACAAGCTCAAACATACATCACAATTACATAGTGACAAGCTCCAACATACAAATCACATACACAGAGTGACTAGCTAACACATCCAAAAAGGTTGACTAACACATGTCCATGATGCATCCCATATAAAAATAATATTGGTGAATTGCACACTACACCATGGGTCCTATCCTTTCCACCGATCTTTTGCACCATTGGACAAATGGGAAGAGGATTCAATGCATCCCATACTACACCGTGGGTCTGTCCTCAACCCCACAAGGCTAGGTAAATAGTCTAACAACTAGGAAGGGGATTCGGTGCATCTCATACTACATCATGGGTCTATCCACCATCCCAAGGGTTTCCCCAAGTAGTGAACCTACCAAACCTGGTGGATTCCAAATTCAATTTCCTATAGGCCACCAATGACAAGCCTATCCACCCAGGAAGAAGTAGCTCCCTACATATACCACTTTGTGACCTTAGTAATATTTTCATCTATCTTCTTCACAATCCTAGGTAACACTGGTCTCTGTCACTTCCATGCCCTCAGTGACATCCAGTGAACCCTCTTGATACAATGATTAGCCCCAAATTACCGTTACCCTCATGGATGGGTCCCTACCCATGCAACGGTTATTGTATCTTAATCATAACTAGGGTAGCTTGCTACTTTCATCTCTGTGAACTAGGTGAATACTAACTAATCCCTAATAGTAGCCCAGACATTGATCATTGGCAAGAATCCAATGACTGCCTGTCACTGCTCAAAAATCCCAGAGGTTCACACTTGGGAAGGTCATACATAACATGAAACACAATCACAATCAACATATATACAGGCCTATACATAGAGACCTATAGATATGGAGTCAATTTTCACAACACATAAAGTCACATAGAACCAACACAAGATGGAATTTACCAAACTTATACATATATTCAATTACCAATTATAAAGTAGTCAATCTTCACTTACTATATAAAGGAATATTATGTATTAATTACACAATATTAGATTTCTTAAACTCGTTCATACCCATTCGACACCCAATTCATTCTCAAACCGAGAGCTTATGGAGGAGGAAAGATAAAACCATCTAGGAACAACACCAACCTTTGTAGTTATTCCCCCCTAAACCCCCCCTATGGACTTGAGGTCACAGGGACATCCTTTGCCCAAGGACCGCCTACATTTCCGCTTCCAAATAGATCAAAGTCACACGTAGTTCTCCTCACAAGGTTCCTCAAGGAATGCTTTTGCACAAGTTTTTCCATAATCAAGGTTTTTCTAACACTTCCCCATTAAGAATATTGAGCTCTTGGATCAAACTCAACCCATTTTGTTTACAATCTTGTTTGAACATCTTGATTCCTTTATAGGTTCGTCTCATTGACCTGGGGGGATAGGCTTATCACTTAATACAAAATTACCTTGGTTCGCACAACCCATTGGAAATCATTCCATTTGACAATCTTATAATAGGTTCACAATTGAAGTTCTTATGCTCAAGGGGGTCAATCTGTATTTTGTAGTCATCAAAAGGCTCTTACCCAATATCCATTACCATTCTAGAATTTATATAGCATGACTTATTAATTCATTAAGAAAGGAGACTAAAATGACATTAAAGGCATTAGCTTCAAAAGGTTTACTCATGAATACCTTGTAAAAGTAGTTAAAGTACTTCCACTTGATGCTACATAAATTCTCAAATCTCACCCTACAACATGTAATAATTTGTCCCTCACACATGTGTAGTTTGTATTTTCAAATTTAGGACTTCCCATTTAATGCACAAACATAATCAAGTGACAAGAGTTGATATATCCCACCCAAATTCAATGTCCACGCTACCAAGCACATAGATAACAAACATGATTTCTAATCTCTTCATAGTGAACACCTATTCATCATTGTGAAATGGACAATGGTAACATACATTATCATATAACAAGTTTCTACTCATGTCTTCATAGGAATTCTATCAATATTGTTCATACATCTAGGGTCAACACACTTGGCTCAAACTAATAAAAAATAATTTGTCTTATATACCAAGGTATTATAACTAAGGAAATATTATAGCACATGCTAACTATAGCCAAATATCTTCACAATGCAACCATTTTTCAAGACTCGATATAGATCCACAAAATGTCCTATTATAAGGAAAGGAAAATCCTTTTATTCCATTGACCAAGCAACTATCCCTACTTAAGTATTGGACTTATGTTGCTTAATGTAATAAAATTTATGCTTGACATACACATTCATTTGCATTTTCCATTCACATGAACTATGATATTATGAACACTTCCTATAATAGCTCGATAGAGTGTTGCATTCCACCATATTTTCATAGGACTACTCTCAATTCACCACACTAGTAATATTGCATAACTAAACATAATCTTGATGCCATAATGACCATATATTATAACATGTGCAATAGTATGGTTTCTTGATATTTGTGTCAATTAGGAGAACTCTTATCATGTTTCCACCAAGCGCTATAAATATCAAAATAATTTATATTTCACATAAATTTATATATGTTCCTAATATGAATAAAATATACCTACCGATTCTATATTATCTTGGAGTGTAACATGAGATATTCCCTTAAATCACATCTACATTCAGGTGGAAAGAAAAGAACTCTGAACATGCCTCATAAGGCATTATAGTGTAAAGTTAAACAATAACAATATTAGTGTTATCATGACTTATTAGTCTAATTAGTGTCATTTTAAGCAGAGTAAGCTTCCTACCATGACCCTCTCAAACCCCTTTTAGCTATAGATAGGAATAATTCAAAATTAAATACTATTTAAAAAGGGAAATATGGAGTATACTTAAATCTTTCAAACGATATTGAAAGCATTTCTAGTGTAGGCGCTGAAGTCTTCATCTTGTTACCAAGCTAATATATTAGCCCTTGACATAGAGAGATATGTCCACCATAAGTTTGCTAGCTGCCAAACAGTAATTCATCTAATAGTCTCTTCCCTAAAATTCTCATCTCCGCACAGGCAGGGGGGATGACATCAAAGGTTACAGACTCTCCATTTTACATTGCCAACTGCATTTTATTCAAAGTTATGTGAGCATTTTCGACAACCCCATCTCGAGAGTAGCCTACCACCATTGCAGACTCAGAATCCCAATTTATTAAGGCATTTATTTCCCATATTATGCCTTTTTCTCCCTCCTTGTGCATGCCATACTATCCATTCCTCTCCTTAGCCATGCTCGACCCCCCTTCTACTCATATTTTCTGGGTTTTTTGATTCCCATATATTTCCCAAACCACATTTTTAAAGAGGTCGATGCTTACCTCTTCCACCCTTATCACATGCAAATTGCTTTTGCCTAGTTTCTCAAGCCTCTTCAACAATTCCTTTTGTTCATATCCTGCAATCTGTGCATTCCGTGAGACCATTTTTCTATCCCAAACTATAGACGTCCTTCTTCTGCAATTTCTTCCTCTGTTCGCTTTTCCTTCATCTCTTTCTACCCTCTAATCTTCCCCTTTCAATACAGGCAAGAGGATACTGTCACAGTTTTGGAATTTGGCTTTTTCTCTCGCCAAAATTTCCTTGCTTGAGAGTTTCTAAAGCCTTTAAAAAAAATCTGTATCGTGCATTTCCATTAATCTCCCTTCTCGACTTCTCCTCCCACGCTCTCCTTTCTTCTCTCTTGCGCTCCCTTCTCTTACTTTTTTCTTCCTAATACCTGTGAATGTCCCCAAACAAGGTGGTAGTGAGGATTTATAATAGCAATTTCTAGCGTCCTCTTAACGTGACTTGAAGTTTCATCTTTCAGAAGAGGGAGGCCATATCTTGCAACCATCACCACGATACCTATTGCATTCTTCTTAAATCTATGTTGTCCCTTTCCATAGAATGGGGGAAGTTGCATCCATTAGTGTATGTTGACTTCTTCACCCCGTCTCTTTTCTTGTTCCCAAATGCATTTTTAAATTTATTTATTTTTAATTCTTTTTCTCCTATCTACTCTATCTAGCTTGGATGTCATTGGTAGGGGATGTGACACAAAGATAATAATACTCACCCAAGAATAATACATTATTGCATGATATTCAACATTGGTCAACATGTCATTTTGTGATGTCTTGCCATGCAAAATTATCATACCATAACGTTTATTATTAGCACAAATATAGGCATGATTATTAATAAGACGGTTTAAAACCCTAAAACCACATTGCAATGCGAAACGGGGAACAAAACAACTAACACAAGATGGCTTACCTCAAGCATGCAAGAACATCCCTTAGACCAATTAGGTTTACCGATTCAAACATGAATGACACTAGCTTATATGGCATTACTAGAGAACCCTCAACGTCACCCTCCTCCCAGGTGATACTCCCCCTCTTTATTCTGGGAGGTGCTGGGATCATCCTACATTCCACTCAAGAAAAACAATGGTAGTTATTCTGGTAATTATCACAATGATTCCAACATATTGCATTTGTATTGACATTTGCTATTAAAGAAAGAAATTCCTTGCATATCATTTCATCCAATCCGTAACATCAAATTCAAACACAAATCTATCGAAAACATAGCCATATCATTGCGTTTACATTAATCATTTGTTTTAAAGAAATAGAATCATGTCCTTGTATTTCATCATATTCATGACATCAAATAATCTTCAACATTCCATCTAAATGTTGTAACATATCATTGCCCAAATCCCTCATAATATGCAACTTTCAAGGTTTCATAATCTCATGATTCATCATAATAATTACCATAAAGTGAAAAGTAATTTAGGAATCTAGGGTGGGGTGTAATATATATAAATTGATCACTGTCAAACTAGTTCTCACTACAAAGGTCAATAAGGCACTTGGGTGTCCTCTTATCCCAAGACTACTTGTGATTGCCTCATATGCTATTTATTATATTTGTTAATGGATTCAATTGATAGACCCAAGGTTAGAGGACTAACCTTGCCTAATGAGGAGGATCGATCTTAAACATCTAATTCATAGATGATATTACCTTATCTATCAATCTTGAAGAAGAAAATTTTGAGAATATAATGCTCAAATTAAGTATATTTTATGCAGCTTCTGAGGAAAAGTATTGAAGGAAAAATCCATCATGTTAAGTTGGGTAAACAACCCCCTTGAATGGTTTACCAAATATGGATTCCAATGGGAAGGGCCAAACAAATAGGTTAGATACTTGGGTATCCCATTTTTTGTTAATCCATGCTTGAAAGATATTTGGAATTGGATAAAGGAAAAATGAAGAAAAAAGATAGATAAATGGAACAAGCAATACCTATCCATGACTAGGAGATTACAAGTGTGTCAAAAATTTCTTTCCTCTTATAATCTTTATTACTCTTCTATGTGTCTATTTAATAGTTACCAAATAAATGACATCCAAAAAAAAATCAAACAATTCTTATGGTCTAATGAGAAAGGAGAAAAGAACAAGAAAGCATTAAGATAAGAATGGTTTTGTCTTGATAAGAGTGAAGGGGGACTAAGACTAAAATATTTAAAAAGCAAGGTATTTCCCTTGCTCTCAAGTAGAGTTTTAAAGCCCTAAAAGGTAATGAACCTTGAAAGGTTCAAATAAGGAATAACATTCAACTAGCTACACCAATAAGAGAAATCATGGAAACATCTCCCCCTCAGTGACCTATTATTTCGTAACTTCCTTGTTATCCCCGTTGGATCTAATGTATTCAAAAGCCTGTGGAAGGCTTGGGAACAATTTAGGAAATTGATAAAAAATAGAGAAATGATAGATAGTAACAAAAATAAAATATGTCCTTCCAGCCCAATTTGGTGAAATCTATATCATTAAGAGAAACCCCTTGCCTTAATACAAGGGTGCTCAACAAAATCCTACTATAAGAAAGGTATCAAATTCTTTAAGGATATATTGTGCAAATTCCATTTAAAAATATGGGCTTCCCTTAATATAGAATTTGACTTGTCTCCATCTCATTAGAGAACTTATTTTATTCTTAGAGAAGCATTTAAGATAGTTCATACCCCAATAGTGTATGAGCCCAACAATGATAACTTTGGAAGATTTAAATGGAGTGATGGCTCTTATTTAGAAAAATTAAAACCCTTGATCTTGTATATAAATCATTAGTAAGTACCCAAGAAATTTTCAAACATCTAAAAAAAATTGAAAAATTGAAAAAAATGATAAAAAGTGGTTTAGTACATTTAAATGGCTATGGAATGAAATTATTGAACCTAAAAAATCCTTCTTCAAATGGGTGCTTATATTGCATAAACTTCGAGGCACTTCTTCCCATAGCATGGAAATTTGTGAAATTTGTAAAAGTCTAAATTTCTCATGCATATTTTCTTTGAATGTCTATTTGCTAAAGATGTCTAGCACATTTTTTGTGTAGAGATGGAAGGTTGGAGGGATTTAGGTGAGATAAGATGGTAGGAAATTATGATGGGATTTATAGAGGGATTAGATAAAATATTGAATATATTTTGGTATTATTATCTACTAAAGTATTGTGGTTTATATAAAACGATAAAAATTAGGAATGGTTCCAAAGAAAAAAGAGGGCACTTACTGAGTCATTTGAAAACTCATATACCTCAATATTTCAATACAAGTTACAATGTTAATGGAGATACCCAAAAGAAAATTCATCAAGCTACTGAAAATTGGAAAAGTCAAGGTCAACAAATAAGATATAAAATACACAGGGCGTTGGCCTTTTAATAAGGAAGATAGCATTCCATTCCTAAGAAACTATTTGGAATTTCAGTGGAAGCAAAAAAGAAATACAAAGAGGAAACATTGTAAAAATATTTGGGAATTCAAGGAGGACCAAGTTGCTCGGTAAATTAGGATGACTTTACAATGGAGGTGGTGAGATCCAATGAAGACATGCCAATAATTGAACCACCAATTGGGTGGAATGAAATAGATGAATACAATAAAAGCATTAGCTTCTCAAAAGTTTGATGTGAATAAATAATTTTGTAAAACTTGTAAAAATAATTTTATACTGTTTACTATATGTGATCTACTAGGTTATGATTAGACATAAGATGCAATCTATGATGTAATATTTTTTCTTAATGGTAAAATATCATCAATACAAGAAATGTTTTTCCAAGACTAAGAGAGAACTCAAGTCTAAAATTAATGAGCCAAAAAAAAGTATATGAACTATTTTATTGGTACTATTGATGCAAGCTCACCTATTCCCATTTTAGAATCACTAGGCACTAACTCATTTGATTGCAAAATTCAATGAAAATGTCCGACGAAATATGTATAATTTGATGTGTAATTTTCAAATTTTTAAAAGTTTATTCCCGACGTTCGTCAAAATTTAGATGAACCTGGGTTTCGTTGAAATTTCGACTATCAGTTTTGTCAAAATTTTGACAAACATGAAAAATAAAATAAAAATAAAATTGTGGCTGACATAAAGAAAAGTGAGTTCGTTGATTTATTGTGACAGTGTTTTGCTCTAATTGAGTCAGTTTGTGGAGAACTAAGGATGATTTTCTTGGGAAAAATTAGAAAAAATTCAAGAAGATATCACTAGGTCGAGGGTAGTCATTGTCTTTTTAAAGAATTCAGTTGTGAAGTCAGATTTGTAGTTCTAGGTTTGAAAATCATATTTTAAAGCAACATCTCATTATATTTCATTTTTAGAGGTTTAGGGTTTTGAGAATTTCATGTCTAGATTTTGTTGTGTGGAATCACCATAAGATCACATCCAAGGAACAAATTCTTGTGATTGTAATTATGTGATCCATAACTCTATTGGTCATGTGGTACAATTGTGCTATAACAAATACAAGATGCATTCATGTGTGACCCAATTTTAATGTGGCTATGTTGTGATAGAAATGGAGACACTCATATAATGCAGTAAATTCAGGTTGTATAATGTAGGTGTCAATCATCATTGGGTGCATTCAGGTTGTCTCAAGTTTAACAAGTTATGATGTAATTATAGCATGATCCAAGAGTGATTACCTCTTGCTGCAATGAAGAGCCTATAACTCTGGTTGATATGCAGAGTGGTTGTGTTATATCAATTATGTAGTGCATTCAAGCACAACCCATGTTTAATGGCCTATTCTAGAGAGTGATCAAGATTTTCTAAACCTTATGAATGTTACTTAAAAGTGTATAGCTTAACCTACAAACCAAGTTTGTTACATAATTGAATGCAATCTTGGGTTACCACAAACTATAATAATGTGATATGGTAATAACCATTATGGAAAGTATTAAAGCAAGACCCATGCTATATAAGATACATTTCCCTGATCAAATTTACATACCTTAATGATCAAACACAAGCTTCCCACACACTCTAGGATACAATCCAAGAGCATACCACAACTTTGTCAAGACAACTAATTTTCTGACCCAATATTTAAGGTTGTTTTTTAATACCAACAGAAGCATTGGTAAGAGCATGATTAGGGAACAAACCCTAGACCTCTGTAGAAACATAAACAATAACTCTAACAAATTAGTGAGGTTGCAATACTAGAAAGATTGAGACATTGTAGCTAATAAAAAA
>VDFB02245906.1:0-14096 GCA_007258455.2 Sequoia sempervirens
TATATATTTGATTACATAGATATGTAATATATATATATATATATATATATATATATATATTTATATTTAAATGTGAATTATTCTTTTAAAAGAGAAAAAGGTATTTGTAAAGGGGTAGATGAAAATTTGTTTATGGAAAATCATTGTATATCAAAAGTAAAATTGACTTAATTTATTGGGTGGATTGTATCAACAAGAATTAAACGAATAGTCAAACTCTTATGTGATTGTGCAAGAACATAGTTTATTTAATTTGATTAAGTGCACTAATGCGATGAATGATTGGATTTACAAAATCCTAATGTAGATTACCTTATATTGTTTTGCAAGCTTCCTTTCATCGTGGGGCATTCATTCTTGTTGGGATTTGAGTAAGATTTTGTAAGTCTTCCAGATAGAACCGTCTTTTATGTTTTGGGGTTGTTGTCAAGTTGGCCAACCTTGTTTGCCTTGGGTAGTGCGTAATAGTGTCAAGGTTATCATGAACGGGCTTTGTTGACTTCATGTCGTGTTTAGGGATTCATTATCCCTAGGTTGCACTTGAGTACCCTTTTGGTTGTGGTATAGTTTCGCGTGTTGTCTTAGAGAAGTGGCTTACATTGAGGGCCGACACAAAAGTGGTGCCAGGAGATCTCAATGTAAGTTGGTTAATTCAGTGAAAACTTAAACCAATTGATTAGTGTAGGTGGTACCAACATTTAAAAAGATTAATTTTGCCTCGCTCATGGACGCAAGTGCTTGTATAGACTTGGGATGAGACGAGAAGGCCTGGAATGGCAAGATCGTTATCTTGTCCCTTCGAAAGATAACGGTTTCTGCATTGGTTTGCATGTGGGGCCGGGAGTCGTTAGAGGTTACCAGGATATCCCGAGATGGGGGCCGGGACCTAGGAAGACTTGCCAGGATATCCCATGTGACATTGTGATAACACTTCTTCTAAGTCAACAATATGTTTGTATTCGTGATGTGATCATTTACTTAAAATCTGGAAGCATTGTAACCTTTGTGTCATGTGATGTCATGTTCGTATCCTTCATAGTTGAGTCATGTTGCCTATGTTTAGAGGTTGTTGGTCTTGACCTAAAATCCTTGTTACTATCTCCTAGCACAGGGGGTGAGCCTTTGGGTATCACTTGGTTGGGTGGAACGTGCACCTTACTCCGTTGTTTTTTGGCGTTTGCTTATGTGGACGAGACTTTCGTGTTGGAGAGCTTGTGGGATCCAGTTGCTACCTTGGTTTCATTTATGTTAGTTGTTCTTGTATTTTATTTACCTCTCATTGTTATCGAGGTGGAAATTGTAATAAGCAATCATGTTATTGATTTACCTCATTCTAGGAATGAGTGATGTAATTGTAATTGTAAAACTTCTGTTGTTGGTAACCATGAAGGATCTCATGGTCTTAAATGAAACTCTCATGTATGGAATGTATGTGCTTTAATTATTTAAGTGAATGTTGTTATGTTTCATTTCATGCATGTTGTTTTAATTTGTGATTTAAATAATCTTTGTCTCGTAACCTTAGGGGATTGTTGGCTTTGTGTTGTAATCTTCATGTATTTGTAATTAAACAAAAAAAAAAATTGTGCATTTGTTTAGTAGTTTGCAACTTCCCCTAGGGTTGCGTGGTGGGGCATTACATATGTCTGCTTCATGTTTGGATATGATGCCTCTAAAACTATTTGATATTGAACCTCATGTGAAAATTAGTTTCATTGTTGACTTTTTTTTTTTTCTAAACTTGTTTTATTTTCTCTTGATTGTAACTAATTTTATTTTTTTATAAACTTATGATTGATGGAATTCTTATATATTTATGAAGATTTTATTTTATTTATTTTTGCCACCAATTTTTAATATGACCTTAAGTATATTGAATTATTAAACTTTATACCTTATTGATGGCATTGTTATGACTTATTGTTGGAATCAATATATTTTTGTGATTTATTGTTGACAAAAGTTTTACACCTTATTGAACAAGTGAATACATTTTATTATTTATTGTTTGAATGGCTATATTTTATGAATTATTGTTGGAATGAATATTCTTTTGACTTATTGTTGAAAAGGACATATTTTGAGACTTATTGTTGGAAGTGGATTCATTATTTTTTGAGTTATTGTTGGAATTAATGAATTGATGGCTTATTGCTGATTTTAGTGTTGGGATGCAAATACATTGATGTTTTAATGAGAAAATGAGGCTTATTTTATGACTTATTATTGAAGAAAATGCATGTTTTTACTTACGATTAAGAATCATTATATACATTTTATGACTTATTGTAGAGTGGATATATTTATGTCTTAATTGATGTTGCTCTCATCTTTGGATGGCAATGATTGAATCATGGGCTATGTTTTTGGTTGAGAAGAACTTTTGCAAAAAGGTACATAACATAAATGAATATTTGGAACAATAATTATTGGATTGGTTTAATCTTGCTCATGAAATGTTAACTTTCATTTGACAACCATAAGTGCATCGGGACGATGTACAATATAAGGGGGGGAGGATGTCACAACCCTCTTACTAATACATTTGAAAATAAAACTCTTTATTATTAAATTAAGTTGGTTTGACAATAATTATTATTTTATTCCATAATGGGATTAAAACACAAGAAAATTAAATAAATAAATAGATTAAAAAAAAAATCAACAATTAAAATATTAAGAAAATCAAATAATTATTTTAAAATAAATAAAACTTATGATGCTAAAATTTAATTATTGAAATAAACATATTTTTTTTCAAAATATGAATAAATAAATTTTATTTAAAAAAAAAAAAAGTTTCCATATATATATATATATATTATTTTAGCTTCTATTCTTCTCTCTAGTTTTTAGCAGTTAACTTCATCTTGTTTTAGAATTTAAATATTTTTTTATCAGTTAACTACTTTTATTTTAGTAACTTCATGTGTAAACTACGCGTAAAAATGGAAGCCTTGTGTGCACCTTTATCCATCTTTCAAATTTAAAAATTTGATATTATCCTCTCACAAGTTAAAATGGAAACTTTCCTCTTCTCTTCTCTGATCTTGATCGTTGGATGTTTTTTTCAAATCTCGACTGTTGATTTTCACCATCAAATCTCCATTCATTTTTCTATAAATATGACTACCTAGCCTCTTTCAAAGACACGAAAAAGATTAGAATCCTTGATGGTCATTAATTATCATCCTTTTTATTGTTCTTTGCATTCGTAGAATAGGAATTTATTAAAGAAAGATAGGGAGTAGGAAAGGTTGTTTTTTCTTACTTGTTTTTAAAGCACAAAGATTTGAAAGAATCGAAGAACTTGGTTCAACAGAGAAGGATTTTCAGCAATTGTGTTACAGGTAAGTTTATTCCTTACAATGGACCCTAATTCATTTTAAAAAAATTATAGCAAAACAAAATTATTTTATTTTATTTTATTTTTATTTCATCAAAAATTATACTTAGAAATTTTGTTGAAGATTGAGATTTTTCTTTTAGACTCGTTGAAAATTTTAGTTAAAATGTTCTTTAATCTCATTGAAATCTAACTTACTTTACTTTAAAAACATTATTAAATTTCATGAAAAATTATCTATTTAATTTTACCAAGAAATACAAGAATTTTTCTTTATTAAATTTTTGGTAATTTTATTTAAAGTAAATTATTTAAATTATAAAAGAAATATTATATTTTTAAAAAAAATTAATATACAGGTTTATGTTTTATAATTAAAATTTATCATTATGTTTTTAGTAAGTTTTATAATTACCATTTGTAACTAAAATTTAAAATTATGTTTTTAATTAAACTTTTAAATAATATTTTATTTTATTTATTTTATTTGAAAAAAGAAAATTATAAATAATTTGTGATTAATTTATAAAATATTAAATTTATTTGTTATAATATATATATAGTAAATTGGGTAAAGGAAATTTAAAATAAATCATAAACTGATACAAATTAGTTTTAAATATATGTTTTTTTTTTTAAAAAGGAGTTAGATGAGGAAGTGAAAATGGGACTTTAAATTTCACTCTTTGATTTAGAAGGTTGATTTTCTTTTCCCTCATTTAATGGACATTTTCCCAATAATTATCAAATTAGAAGTTTTTTAAGATTTTCAGCAATAGAATTAAAGTAAACAAAAAAATAAAAAATAAAAAAATCCAATAATGATAATAATGTGATTAGATTGTAAAAGAATAATAAGCCTACTAAATAAAATTGAATAGTGTATTAAAATAATTATCAAATATAAGAACTAATAGTTATTCCATATTTAATTATGGAAATTAAATTAAATGAATATTTGAAATCTTGAAATAAATTAGTATTAATAGAAACTTGTGTTTTCTTATAAAAGAAATTGCATGTGCCTTTGATTGGATTAGTCACACAATTTGATTTTTCCTTAAAAAAGAAGAATTTGGATTAATAGTAAATAATTATGTTATTAGAAGTTTCCAAAAAAATAAATAAAAGAAAAATTACATAGGATCTTCCTAAGTTATCCTTTTGATATTTTAGTAATTTAATGACTCCTTGATTTATTAAGTTATCATTGAATTTCAAAAAAAATAAAAATAAAAATATTAATTCATATACCTTTTAAAAATAAAAATGGTTGAAAAGAGAGGAGAAAACTATTTAAATTAGAAACATCTGAAAAAATCATTCATGGATTTATTTTTAGCAAATAAAATAAAATAAATAAAGATTCTTTATTTTTAAGGAAACTTATTTATCTTGGACTCGAAATTAGAAGTTACTTTTCTTTTCTTAAAGCTTTAATCACTTAGAAGATTCAAAAGAATATTTTAATAATCATACTTTGTGTTGTTCCTTATAAGCTTGTACATAAGTTTTAATAGAAGTTTCATTTAAAAGTAATAATTCATCAATGGATATATTTATAATATTTGATTTTTCCTTACAAACTCGTAGACAACCTTAATGGAAGCTTTATCTTAAAATCAATAAATCAGATTTTCTTTTTCAAACAATAGATTTATAACATTGATTCTTTAGTATCTTATTATCCCATATATATATATATAATGGAAATTATCTATAAATCAGGAATTTAAAAATATGAATTAGTAAAGTTTCTCAATTGTATAGTAATTGATAAATTACCATTTTTAAAAGAAATTATTACTCTCCACTTTGAAATTAGTATTGTTTAAAATTGAAGCAATGGGTGTTAGTTTTATTACTTAAAAAAAAACAGTGTTGCCTTAATTTATTTAGCAAGAGCATGTTGATAACTAGGGTTAGTTTAAAATTCCAATTAAAGTTAGCTTAAATAAATCCTCAAGAAATAGTTATTTTAGAAAAAAGAGAATATTATTTTTATGTTTTGGTGATTAAGTAAATTAATTACAAAAGTAAATTATAAGATAGATGCTATTAAAGTTATACTATTTACAAGATGGTTAGAATAGTTATTTGATTTCATAATAAATAATAGTAATTATTTTATAATCAAATTTAAAGATAAATTTATTTCCAAAAAAAATAATTAAATTAAAAAATAAAAATGAAAGGAGTAATTAGTCACTTAGAATTGATTTAATTAGTTTTTGGCAAGTTGCCACAAAGCAATTGAGGTTAGTATTAAAATTATTTCCAGAATACAAATTTAGATGGATTTATTAATTAACTCAATTTGACTAATTGTAAAGCTAGTTAGTATGTATTTCTAATTAATTAATTAATTAATTAATTAATTATATATATATATATATATAATTTATTAAGTTGATGTTCTAAAAGTAATCAATTAGAAGGACAATTACTTGAAAACCAAATAATATGATTCATTTTTCAAAGGAAACTAGTATTAAAAGATTATTTATTAAAAAAAAATAGGTTTCAAATTGAACTTAGTCATATCTAATAATTGTATTAAAAAAAATGGGCAATTTCTAGATTGTGTTAAATAGAACTTAATTCAAGAAGATGAAACTTATAATGTCTTATTTATTTATTTACTTAAAAAGAAAAAAAAAGAGAAAATTTAATCTAATAAGATTTAAGAAATGATTTTCTTATAACAATTATCTTAGTCATCATAAATGAAATTAGATGTTCATGTTTGCTTAAAATAAATTATCCCTCAATAAATACTTAATTAGGAAGTTCATACTTATTTAAGATTTTTTTTCTTCTAAAAGCAATAAAGTTAGTGTTAGGAAACAAATCAAATTAGTAGATTCATTATCTAATAAACTCAATCAAATCATTGTTTAGTTTCAAACGATTTAAGGAAATGTTGTATTTAATTTAGTGAGATAATTATATTTCCAAATTAGTTATTTTTGTCTTAACTTATTTAATTTTGCATAATTGTTTTCAATAAGTTTTAATCATTTTAGAAAGTAGATTAGTGATGGCAAGTAAAATAACTTAACTTCTAAATTCTTCTCAAACAATTATTATTGCATCAACTTAGTTATTTTTGCATAATATAATTGCATTCAATTTATTGTTAATATTTGGATATTCATTTATCAAAGATTTACTTTAATTCATTTCCTTACAAAGTAAATTATTAATGTAAGTAATTTAGTGACTAATATTGTTTTGTCATTTATTTGTTAAAAATGTTAGTAAACTTTCTTATGTATGATACTATCAAATGTTCTTATTTGTTAAAATACTTAAATTGTAAATTAGTAATAATATTTAACTATATTAAGAATAGATTAGCATCTTTAGCTAATTTCACTTCTTAAATAGATGAAATGGTTAATTAATACTTGTAATTCTCATACATTGTATATTAGGATCTTGGTAATCAGAAAGTGGAAAGGAAGTTGTTTTTTAGAAAAGTAGCTTAGTATCTTTATTTGCATCATTTTAATTCGATGTTGTCTTGATATCTTTTACAATAACAATTAATTAAGTAAAAGAAGAGTTTATTATTTTCCATTAAAGTATTGTATTCCATGAAGTAGTTAGATGTTATTTTCTTAGTTAGGTAAACTTTAATCAAGAGTTGAAACGAAAAAACCAGCAGCGTTCGGTATCAGCGGTGCCTCTGGCTCACGTTTACGGGTAATGCTGTCACGCTTGAGCTACTGCATCCATAGCCTAACACAGCTGCAACAACGGCGTTTGTGGCACCGTCCCTTTAAATCGCCGAGGAGAAATATGGAGCACCATGTTAATAAAATCCAAGAGACGGGTAATCTCTCTTGGATCGATAATCTAATAAGATAATTTTAAATGAATGAAAATACGCTAGTTCAAACCTAGTAAACCCCATTATAGGATTTGATGGAAAAAAATTTAATATATTGTTATGATAATTAAAGGTAATTGTATCTCAAATGGGTTCAAGGGAGACGTTAATTAGGAACTAGGATTTAGATGTTTAGGAAACAAGTAATAGTCAAGGAGACTATTTACTTATATTTTATTGCTTCCCTTCGTGGGTAGCAATCGCAGAGGAACTGTTTGGGGAAAATGAAAATCCCTAGAAAGGGTTGCGTACCCACAAAACAGTTCACATCAAACATAGATTAGAAAATAGAACTACATATTTTATGCCTTGATCCCGTTTGGAAGCAGGGTATGTAGGCAGTCTGGGAAACAAAGAATGCTCCCAGTACCTCAGGCGTTTAGGGATGGGGCTTAGGGAAAGTTTGAGATAATGTAAAATTAAAATATAAATTAATATTTCAAGAGAATCACTTGGTCAAAAGGGGATATAAATATCAAACATAAAGATAAGATAAAAAAAGTTCCTTGTATACTCAGAAGGAATCCCGGATGGATTCGCTTGACTCCTCGAGGCCTTAGGCCGAATTTTGAGGCGGGACTCAAGCTACATATTTATTTTTACATACTCCTAAGGATGACGACCTCGGTGCACTTCCAAGGGAAGTGTAGTCTTTAGTGAGTGACTCAGGACCGAGATGGTCCCGATGAGTCTAAGTCTCTGGCCAGAGCACATTCCTATCCTTTATGGATAGATGCCTACCCCATTTGGGTAGATGCCTATCCCAGATGGATAGAAGAATTCTTGTCCCGTATGGACAATTGCCTAACCCGTATGGTTGGATGCTTAACCCGTATGGTTGGATGCCTGTCCCGAATGGATGGATGCCTATCCCATTGGGGTAGAAGTACCTGAGTATGCAAGTGAATGAACACATAATAATAGTAATAAAGAAAAAAAAAATAGTGGTAATTTTTGGGTTATTAGTTTGGGTTATTACAATAAGGGGAGTCACTTACCTCATTTTACCAAAGATGGTGAAGTATAGCTAGCAAGTTTCCTTGTCACATCCCTAAGAAACAACTAGTCACCATGTTTGTGGAAAACCTTAAAGTAGAAATGATGATTGGTCTTCAAATAGAATGTTGCACAAATTTTGAGGATATTATGGAGAAAGGTGTCCTTATTGAAAAGGCTCTTGTCACCAAGAGACTAGTCAAAGTATACAAAGAGACCCCAAAGCCTAGCAATGACAAAAAAAAATTGGTCACAAAACAAGAATGTCACTAACAATGGAGTCATCAATGCTAAAGTGATAAAAAAGGTTTTACCATTCACCTCAAAGTTCCATCCACTTCAAACACACAAAACACATCAAATACCCAAATACAAGGTCAAAATCAAACATTGAATGTAGTCAAAAACAATCAGCAATGTAGAGGACCCCCGCGCGCTAAGAGAACATACACCCCATTGGGTGAACCCATTGAATCAGTCCTAAAGACACTCTTACAATCCAATGTCATCTAGTTGCTAGAAATCAAAAACTATGAACCCTCATTGATTAAACCCAACTAGTGGAAGGAAAATGAATATTGTGAATATCACCCTGTAAAAGGACATAAGACATCTTCATGTTGGACACTCAAAAATTTCATTCAATATCTCATTGAACAAGGAATCATTTCAGTAGAAAATTCATAAGGAAAAAAAAATGATGATCATACCATCTTTAAAACTCCCTTGCAAGACCATGACAAAGGAAAGGCCTCCAGTTCAGGGAATAAAAATAATGCCAATTATATCTGTGTTGTTCATGATTACAGTACTATTGTCCACCATATACGAGCCTTTGATGATCACGTGATCACCATTACAATAAATAAGAAAAGTTCAAAGTGTGCTATCACCACTCAAAGAGCCAAGGTAACTCTTCCAAGACCTCCTCCCAATCCACAACCAAAAAGCCAATAAAATCTCTTAGATCAGCTAGGGAAGACTCCCACACAAATTTCTATTATGGAACTTCTCCGCATATCTCCTCAACACAGAGCTATCCTTGATAAAGCCTTGTAGGAATTTCCTGTACCCGTTGATCTAGATGCCAATGAATTTCAGGCCATGGTTGGATATCTAGCTATGCCTCATCATGTCACCTTATTTGAACAAGACTTTTCTGCACAAAAGTTTGATCATAATGATCCCCTACACCTAAAAGTCTACGCAAATAAACATAAGATCATATGAGTCTCGGTAGACAGTGGAGCAGGTTTGAACATTTTCTCTCTAAAATTGGTAAAAGCATTGGGATACTCTAAGAATTGCATAGATCAAACTAAGAAAATTGTTATCAAAGCTTATGATGATGTTGAGCGCTCGTTTGAAGGAGTAATTTCGCTTCCTGTAAAAGTTGTTCCAACTATGCAGAATATAGTTTTTTATGCCTTGGATCTAGATTTACACTACAATATTCTCCTTGGTCGCCCATGGATTCATGCCATGAAGGCCATACCATCCGTGTACCACCAATGCCTCAAGTTTCCACATAATGGCATTGAAATTACTATTCCTGGCGATCCTGATCCCTTTCAGTATTGCACAAACCTAAAAGGAACCATTGAGAACCAAGTTCCTATATATCAAGAGGCCTCATCTTCCACCCCATCCCACTACATTGATCCATTTGACCTTATCAAATCATCCACTCCATTCAATGCACCTTCCAAACCCAAAATTTAGATTCAAGACAAAGTATGTAGAGAATACAACATGAAGAGTCTCTTTTGCATTGGAAAGTTACCTAAATCACCAAAGTCTTATGGCAAGCCACATCCCATGCATCCTAAGGTTATCATCCACAATCCCCCTACCACCTTCACTAAATTTTGGGGGGGGGTGGGTTAGCAAAAGAATCCTTGGATGACCACATTTTCACATGATTGTATAAAGAAGAGGACACAAAACCTAAGCAGTTGCCAATTAAACAGTATCCAAAAGGGTTCCTCTTGATGAAGAAACATATGATGGACACAATGAACTTGGTCTAAACAAACATGGGGTGTTGGAACCCTTACTGCCTCCTAAATTACCAAAGTATAGCAGGTTAGGGTTTGTACCAATAAAAGTGACTATTTGGGGTACTAGGTTACCTTCTAGTGAGATTGTTAATGCTTTAAATGAAATTGAGACATATAAGGACTACCCTATCAACTCTGATTACAATGAATGGGAATGGGGTTCAGAGAGATCATTCAATGACTATAACCTTGAGGAAACATTTAGAGAACCTAGTGATCCTACATTTAAGGAAAGATTCAATAAAATGTTTAAAATTGGTTCCCCGTAAAACTTGTCAAACACCGAACAAAGGGTCCCCTTGAAAAGGGAAGCTTGGATTGAACACTTTTGGGAACCCGATGAATCTACCTATGTCTTTACCTTATCCTCCTACACCATGACCCTTGACAACACCGATGATGGTCTACTCGTCGTTTACTCGCAGTTAATAGATTGGGATCAACAAGAACCACCAAGACATTTGAGAATGACAAAGCAATTGTTGAGTTCATGGGACTTCGTGAAGGAATACCAAGTGGGGATCATAAGATTGGTTTTGTCATAGAACTCAATAGTGTAGCATACTTTGGTGAGGTTATTCTTTCCTCTAGTTGCAAAAGAGAAAATGAAAAAAATAAAAATAAAAACAATAGGTCTTCACATGAAAATTGAAAGGTGTCTGTTGATCATGAAAAAAATAAAGGACATATCTAAAGGTGAAAACCTCTTTGAGATGCCTAAGGATGGAGGATTCAACATTCTCCCTATAGACCAAGAAAGACTGCCATTTCTTGTAGAATAGATAGAAGAAGTGAACATTGGGACACAAGATAACTCTAGAATCATACTTCTTGCAACATCTTTGACCATTGAGGAAAAACCTGAGCTTACAACATTCTTTTCAAAGAGACAAGTTAACTTCGCATGGTCATATGTTGATATGCCTGGGCTAGAACCCGAGCTTTTCTTTCATTACTTACCATTGATACCAAATGCCAAACCATACAAACACAAGATAAGGAAAATGAACCCGCGGATTGCACTCATGGTCAAGGTCAAACTAAAGAAACTCTTGGATGTTGGATTCATACGCTCTATCAACTATGTAGATTGGATATCTAACCTTGTTCCTATCACAAAATTGAATGGTAAAAATTAGAGCATGCACAGATTTTAGGGATCTTAACAAGGCTTGTCCTAAAGATGATTTCCCCTTACCAAATATTGACATCATAGTGGACCTCACTACTGGATGGATACTCAATCTATAATCAAAGGATTTATATTGAAGACCAACCTAAGACAACCTTTACATGTGCTTGGGAAAATTTATGTTGGAATGTTATGCCATTTAGACTTAAGAATGCTAGAGATACATATCAAAGAGCCATGACTACCATTTTTCATGATTGTACATGCACACACTTATGGAGGATTATGTTGATGGTCCTCTCTCAAAATATCTAGAAATAAGTGGTCACCTAGTAGTGTTGGATAAAATCTTGACAAGAATTGAAAAATAAAAACTCAGGTTAAATCCAAAGAAATGTGTTTTTTGGGTCCAATTAGACAAACTTTTAGGATACATTATCTCTCATAGAGGAATAGAGGTTGATCTCACAAAATTAAAAGCTATCTTGGACATGTCACCGCCCACCAACATCAATCAGTTAAGAACTTTAAAAGGAAGACTGCAATCAATCCATAGGTTCATTGCCCAGCTAATAGACAAGATTCATCTATTTCAACAGTTGTTATGAAAAGGAATTCCCTTTGTTTGGACAAAAAAAATTCAAGAAGCATTTGATCAAATTAAGCATTATCTATTGACTCCACCAGTTCTTATGGATCAAATTGATGGTAGACATTTGATATTGTATGTAATAGCAACTACGTTAGTACTAGGGGCATTATTGGCACAAAATGATAATGATGGAAAAGAATGAACAATCTACTACATTAGTCACACCTCGGTTGGATATGAGTTAAGATACAACCCTATTGAATGAGAATGCCTAGCAGTTGTATTTGCAGCCCAGAAATTGAGACATTACATGCTAAATCATAAGACAAAGTTAATAGCCAAAATTGATCCTCTAAAGTATCTTCTCAATAAAGCAGCTCTAACAGGACGTCTAGCTAAGTGGGTTATGATTTTAAGTCAGTATGACATTAAATATGGGGTGATCCCACAATAGTGGTTTACAAGTTTTGGCCAAACTGGACACTGAAATAATTTTTTCTAACTAAATCTTCACTTTCAAGCACCTCTAGCGGCTAAACCTTGAGGAATTTGAAGATGATGCAAACTAGAGTTTCGTGACATTTTTTCTATAGACTCTAAATATATTTTTTTCAAAATTTTTGGAATCAGATTGCACTTTTTTTGCCATCTCCCTCAAAAACTAGTTTTTTTTAGAAAACAACATTTTTAAAAAGTGACGCTCACTGTATAATGCATAACTTTTTTTCCATGAAGGATAAAATTCTAATTCACCGATTTAGATTTAGCCAACTTCGATATCTAGTGCTTCCACTTGGTTAGATAGTCATTTTATTCAATATTTTTCCTTAATCAAGTTTCAAAGTCAAACTAATTGCAATTCAAACCTAGGCCGACCGTATAACACAACTTTTTTTTGTATGTATCGAAATTCAATTTTTTTTTGTTGGATCAATGACTCCAATATCTGTTGCACTCATATTTTTCAAAAAAAAAATTATAATATTCTATTTTTCCACATGTGCATAATAGAGAGCTTCATTTTTGGTGAAAACCTATGTTTAATAAAACTAAAAAAATAAATAGATAATAAAACCAAAACATATTAAAATTATATTCATTGGATAGCTCATTCTAAGGACTACCTGATACCAGTTGGGTTTGTGAAGTCTCCTCCATTTTCATCTTCAAATCGAGCTTTGAAGTGTAAAATTTTAGAAATTTTTGGTGCATGGGGGGGAGAAGGGGGGAAAAGGGTGGTTCGGTCAAACTAGGGTTTGATCAAACCTCAAAAATATGTTCGGTCGAACCCAGGTTCGATCAAACCAGTTCAAAATAATATAAAAAATTGGTTGGCAGGTTGGTTCAAGTGGACTCTTAACTAACGTTTGCTTGAACCCCCTGCCATGAATCCATTTTATTTTATTTTATTTTTCCTTTTTCTAATAGTTTTATTTTATAATATATAATATTAATTATATACTTTTTAATCTCTATAATATAAATTATATCTATATAATAGTTATTAATAATATATAAATCATATATTTTATTAATAATTATAAATAATATACTATATACTTATATATTATTAATAATTATAAATAATATATTATATACTTATACATCATAAATAATTACAATAAATATTATAATATCAATTTATACTTTTGAATTAAATACATTAAAAATATATTGTGTAAATAAATATAAAATTATAAATAAACAAAATTTAAAATAAAAATAATAATATATTATAATTTATAAAAAGAAAATATTTAGTTTGAATATAAAATGTTTAGTTTAAACATAATATTTTTCAAAATATTATTTTCCCTCATCAATAATGAGGTAGTGCTTGTTCACTGTATAATTAAAATATGCAATTGATTGAGAAAGGTCATCAACTTGAGTAAGACTTTGACATAGGAATCGTAAATATCATTTTAGAGTTTTCTGATAACCAATTAATGAATGGTGTGTTGTGAGCGATGGGGATGAGAAAAAACCAGCAGGTATAATATCAGGATATGGAGAAAGAGACAAAGAGATAGATAAACAAAGAGAATTAGATAGAGGTAAATAGAGATGGTGAG
>VDFB02245909.1:0-11147 GCA_007258455.2 Sequoia sempervirens
ACAAAGTGTTCTCACTAAGTATAATTGAGTGATTGTCTACAATTCACCTACACTATGGCAAGCTCATTTTGACTTAAGGCCATTATATCTATGCTTAGGTAATCCCTCTCCATGGACACACTACTCCCCAAGATAACCTATCTCTTAAGACAACCTAAGGTAACACAACTCAATAAGAAAAGTACAAGTTCCCTCCCTTCACTAGACAATAATCCTAGGAGTAACCTACTAGTTCCATCTCTTCATTGGATAACAATCCCAGGAGTAACCTACTAGCCATCTAGCATAATCAAATATCTAGCTACAAGTGTTCCTTAAGATTTTCTACGTTTGCCCATATCTAGTATAATAACAATACCTATGACAAACTGTAGACATGTCAAATTAGCATTATGCATATTCATCCGCTCAGTAAATTGATTAAACGCAACAAATCCATTCATCAGGTAAATCAGGTCAATCCAAAGGTTTAATCAAATAATATCATTTCATCTCTCATAAATCATTTCAACCTTCATCTTACATCATCTCCATTTAATTAAATAAATCAGGACTTTATTTAAATCAAATCCTAAATCATATTCCATCATTTTCTAATTCAAATAAATCAATTATCAAAGTCTTAAAAGTCAAATCAGCATAATCATCATCTATTTAATCTAACCTTGGTTAAATGTTAATCCCATCCCACTTGCATTCTCTAGATATCTCCACTTGCACAATAAATCAATTTTATTGATTTATTAAAAAAAATCTCATTTTCCCTCAACATGACAAGTCAAGCATGGCATTTATTGCTGCTTTTCTTGTCCCCCTCTCAAAATTTATTGCAAATTTGAATTCAAATTCTCCCTCTCATGGGAACTCTTCCCAAATCTTGCACAACCATTGACTACTCACCATTTGACAAGTTTCATCTTCTCATTAGAGGATCTTTAGTCCCACATTCACCATCTTGGCCAATCTCTCATCAAGAAAATCTATAAAAGAAGGCCTTCATTCTCATTCATGGATCCACAATTTTATGCAAGGTTACTCTCTTGGTTTGAGAAATAATCTTGTTTTCATCTCCATTGCACTTCATCATTTTAGCTATTGATCAAGGGTTGGGAAAGGGTCACTAGCACATGTGACACCAATCCACTATGGAATAGGTAACTTGTGATTTGCATCCTTTTGTTGCATGTTTTAAGCATTTTGCAAGATATTTCATAGGATTTTACTTTGGTATATTTGTAAAATGCTAACCCTTGTATGAAGTTTAGTGCTTTTGCAGATTTAAAAAAAAAAGTATGCTCACAGTTTGGCGCTAGAAGGAGGGCAAAATCAGATTTGCAGATCTTGTAGAGATAGTCTTGTGTCCACAACACCTGTTATGGACATTGCCTTATTTCATTGATGTTTATATTGTTTGATATTCGTATGAATGTGAACAAGATGCTTACAGTCACATAATATACACATTTCTTTTTATTTCTTCAAGCTTCTTTTGCTGCCATCAATATAACTGCTTATATTGTATGGATTCACTAATAGGTGTCGAGATTTTCTAAATGGATCCTGTAGATTTTGGTTTGGATGTGATCATATACAAATGTAGAATGATATATAAACACGTGCGCATATGTATGCATATATATCTCATAGATTTGATTTAAGCCTGAATTTCGGTTGGTTCTATACTACTAGAAGAGGTTGCCACGTTAGTATCTTCTACTCCAATTTTCTGGCAGACTCTCTTAAATTATAAATCTTGTTTTTCTGAAGACAAACGTTTCTTTGAAAAATGCATGGCCACTACCACTGTTGACCTCTGCCTAGAGTTTTTACTTCATTCCTTTGTCTGCATCATTACTGCTAAAAGAGGTTGCGGCATCAGTATTTTTAGGTTATTAATAACTTCACTATCAGCAAGGAACGGTGGATAATTATGAGTGTAAAAGACTTTTTCAGCCGTATTGTCGCCCTTCACTACTTTCTTCTATCCAACAAACATTCATCCTGGTGTCTCTGTCAACTTACAGATCTGATTTGATGTCTATGGTCTGAGGTTTGTATGCACTAAATGCGGGGGGTGCGTCTTCAAAAGTGTAGTCCACCCTTGACTACTAAAGTCGTGCCTTTATTGCAGAAGGCCTTGCAAATCTGCGTCTTCTTTTAAATATCTGTCAGTTATGTTTTACTGTTTGTAGGTTCCTCGTGCTATCTCCCTGCTTTCAAACAAGGTATGGACATCCGTCAAAATAAATAGGAAGAGCTTCAAGAATAAAAGACATCCAAATGAACCAGTGAAGCGGCTGAGTATCTATTAGAACTTGAGGGAGAATGCTACACGACTTTTGTTTATGGGGAGGTTTAGGAAAGCTGACTGCAGGGGAATGGCGTTCTTGCTGCAGTCAAAGCGATTTATGCTATTAAGTTCAGTTCATATTCTGCGTAGTCCGTTCACGTGCCTCGCCGTCTTCGCTGACATTTGTATCCTACCAATGAAGATCGAATCTAGTGTTTGCTGTAAGGAGTGAATGCCCATAGGCACGTACACATTAGCTTGAAGAGAATATTTTGATATATCTTATGGATATGCTGACTTTTGCTTTCCAAATACTCTAACTATAAAAGTAAGTTACTGTGGTTGAATTAATTTCTTAGAGGCGATTACTACACTGTTCGTAAGAACTCCATATGATGTCACAGATTTGTCCCACACCCACTAAACTTTGAGCAAAAGCATTTTGCAGGGTAAATTCAATTTAGTTTTATGAGACACTTTCTGACAGAATAAATTCATGTGCACAACAAATGATGAAAAGAAAACTTATCCTCTTAGATAAAACGACCAAATAATGTTGTAGCTAAATAGTGGGTTTTGTATTTACTTACAACTTGTTTATCAAAGGTTCTTTTCCTAGAAAATTGTTTTATGAGTATCATTGACAAAAGATGCTAAGGGGTCATTAATAAAGAATGGGGTCTAGCAAGTGTGATTTTTTTTTCAAAAAAATAAAAAATCAGATCAAAGCATGATTTACTTATAAGACATCCTATCTCTATCATCCAAGTTTTGTCCTCTCATTTAGGATCATGCCATTGTGTGAAGTTAATAAATAAGTTCAATATTTTGATTCTCACATAATCATCTTTTTGTTTATAGGTACCAAAAGCGAACAAAGGCAAGTGAAAAGTACAAAGCGAAGGAGGAGGCTAGCAAATGAAAACGAAAGGAGGGAGATTTTTTTGAAAACTCAAAGTTTTTTTTAACGCTTTAAGTGTTTGTTCAACACTTATTTATGAAGTTGTTTATCTTTTCGTTTTAGAACACTAATTTTCATTTGGGTCTAAAACGAACAATTTGATTTTCATTGCAAAGGGCTTAAAATGAATCTTAGGACAAACGCACTAGATTTTGTTTGAGGTTAAGAATTGAACAATCAAAACTCACACTTCATTTTGGTGCTTAAAACGAATTCACAATTGCTTTGAAGGCTATAAAACGAACAAGTGCTTGAATTGTGATTTTGTCTTTTTTGAGTCGTATCCTCTCCTTGCTTCGATGCGATCTAGGAGTGCAAAGAAACACTCAAAGTATTACATTTTATTGGCACGAAACACTTCAATTTGGGTTTAAAATTGAACATCTTGTCTCTTGATGTAGTGAGGGCATTTTTAAGTACATTCTCTTTCTTTGAGTCGTCAAAGATTGATCGAGTTACAGATTTTGTCTTTTGCTTGCTTTTGTTTATCCTAGAGGGCCTACCTTGGGGGAAAAGTACTCACCCAAGGGAACGACTCAACTGGTAACACTCTAAAGCCAAAAGTATTTCTAGTAGGGATATAAATGTAATGGTGATAGGATTTAGCGCCATTATCCTGCGGTTGACTCTGACAAGATGGATCCAAAAGGGGACTCTTGCCATGTTGGGTCAACTCCTACGAATGGAAAGTCCTTACTAAAACCCATGTGCTGGAATTTTCCAAAATCCTTTATCTATTTGTTGGTGCAAGAACAGTTGTTTTGAAGCCACCCCACACTTTTACAGTCTTCTAGTAGAGATGGAAAGCATACCATGGGAGTTTCATGGGTGTTGATGCTTGGTACGATTGGCGTTAATAATGAAATTTTGTGGAGAGCGATTAGGGTCAAGCATCTAACCATCCGCTAGAGATAAAGTAGCTAGACTTTTCAAGTGGGAATCAGTAAATATTATCCCACACATCCATAGGGCTTGTAATTGTTCTTCATTTGAAAACACAGTGTTGTATTCGAAAACATTTTGCAAACAAACATTCAACATGATTCTCAAAATTTCAAACCCTCTTGAAGACAAATATCATTGAATCAATCCATATGTTACTGCTTTCCCTGCGGATTCATGTCTGTAGAGGTTCCTAAGCATTGGATTATACCTCAATTTGTCTTCTTGAGTAAACAATAGGAAAACCCTTGCCTTAAGTTCATTGAATTTCCACATAAAATATCTTGTGGGGTTTAAAGAAATTAAGACATTGGACATCTTAGTTTGGAACCTTAATCAAAGAGAGTGTTTTTTGTTAAAAATAAAGCCATTAAGCAAAGCTAAGCCAAAATGAACTTTTCATGCGTGTGTTGAAGACTTCCAAATCCCAAAAGCACAAATCATTGATTGGAAATCCAAAATGTTCAAATAAAATCATTTCTTGGTTACAAGGGTCGTTAGGAAGCGTTTGCATGCTCTTCAATACCTAGATCGAGGAAAACAAAGTGTCCTTTTTTAGGTTCACCTAAGGATCAAAACAAATCAAACTTCTTTCATCATCTTTCAAAACATCAAATACATCTACAAATCATCTTTTGAAAAACCTTGAAATCATCCTTGATGCTAGGCTTTATATGAAAAAATCGGCAAACACCAAAATCATTGAGACCAAGTCCTTGAGAAACATTTATCAAAACACCTTTGGCTAGGAATGTGTAAATGCATCCTTTTGCATATCCTTAGTCAAAGTCATCCAAATCATCTTGTCTGGCTTAATTGTATGTAGATGAGATCATTGCTCCGCCATGCTTATTGAAACGTCATTTTGTTTGGGTAGGTGTGGGTAGATGCATCCTTCTCCTCACACATATCCAAATCATCATCCTTTGAACACAACTATCCTTTAGATCATTATCAAACATCTTAGGGTCTTTTTGTTGAAAATCAAAATCAAAATCCAAATCAAGATCAAGGACAAAATCTCAAAATCCAAAAATCAAACCAATCAAAAATCCAAAGCCTAGTATTTCATTCAAGATTTATCAAAAAGCCAAAAACATCCATAACATCTTTAAACATCACCATCATATCATCATCACATTTGATCCTAAAAGCATCCTAAAAACTTTCACTTTGGGACATAAAATAGAGATTAATCCAAAGAATCAAACGATTCATCTCCCATATTCTTGAGGATTGATCCTCGTTTTATGGTTCAAACGAGATCTCAATACAAGAAGAGTATGGAAGCCAACAAAGAAACACCCGCTTCAAGTGATCTTAGCCAAACCACTCCTGAAATGAATCCCATTGGGGTTGGAAATCTCACAATTAACCTTCCAACATCATCACAAAACCCACAAGAAGAAAACCAAGGAGAGGACCCTACTTTTGGAATGTCTTGCGAGGAAATGACAGAAATGCTCCAAAATCCGAACAACCATAGAATCATCAACATCATGATGAGACTTAACCCTTCATTGTACATGCTTGAACTAGCAAAACAAGGGGCCAAGTTGCCTTCGGATTTTGATGTGAGCACTATAGTAGAGACATCTTTTCCACCAATTTCATCCACCATCCCCATTTCATCTACACCCCCATCTCAAAACGTCATAGAAAATATCTCGCAAATCACAACATCATTTGCTCCAACTCAACCCAACGTTAACAAGGGAATCACATTCCTCAATGAAATTCAATCACATCCCCTTGTGAATAACCAAAACTTGGACGCAAACACCATAGTGGAACAAAACATCCTCCATAATCCATTACACCAAAATGTTCCTCTCACTTTAGATTATGACCCATCATCAACATATTTTCACGGAGTACCACAAACACCTCTCCTAACAAATTCACAAGAGGAGGGAGACATATTTGGACCAGGGGGCATTTTCAACACCACAACACTCTTGCAAGGATTCACTCCCCTTACATTTCCACTTCTCCCACCATCACCATTGTCATCAACGCCACTCCTTGGTTTAGGGCTTCCCCCCCTACCAAGTATCAATCAAAACAACATCCCAACCATCAATCAAAACATTTTGCCAAATGCTCAAAGATTATTGTTGACATCACAATCACAAACGACAAACACACAAGCAATGGCAACATCATCAAACAACCCCACAACATTGTAGAGCATGGTCTCTCAAGGGCTAATCACATCAATGATGCCACTTACCACATCAACAACACCATCCACCAATCACGCAATCAACATGACAACACCATCCACCAACCAAATAATCAACACAACATCACCATTCGCCACCACCACAAACGCCATTCTAAATCCACCACAACCCCCACCACCACCAACATTCACCACATCAAACCAATTCGACGCAACATTGCAAGCTACTTTCCAAAGAGGCTATCAACAAGTGCAAAAATAAAAAGATGTGCAACAAGCTGCTCAAGCTGCCAAAATCGCACAAGCCGCATTACAAGCACAATAGGCACAACAAGCTCAAGCATTATTACAACAACAAGCCGCTCAAGCTGCCCAAGCCGCACAAGCATTACAAGCACAAAGGGTCGCTCAAGCACAACTATTATTGCAACAACAAGCCACACAAGTGCAAGCACAAGCACAAGCTCAAGCGCAAGCACAACAAGCACAAGCACAAGCACAACTTCTTGCACAAGCAGTGCAATTGCAAGCGTACCAACAAGCATTAAAGCAATATCAAGAACAACAAGAAGCAACAGAATTGGCAGCCCAACAACAAGCGTTGTGGGAACAAGAACAAGTAGAACAACAAGTGTAACAGCAAGCAGAACAACAAGCGTTGTTAGAACAACAAGTGCAACAACAAGAAAAAATCCTAGCGCAACAACAACAAGAGCAACAACAAGCATTGTTCATCCAAAAGCAAGTAGAAGCCTGCTTCGCCCACCACAACATACCGATACCATTGAACAATGCACAAACCAACCCATCCATCCAAACCATGATTGCAACACCCCAAAACACATTCATCCCACCCCCTGATCCTCAAAATGATATGACTGACTACACCAATTCAAGTTGCTCTACTTAGCATTTTCGATCTTGTCCGGGGCGAGAGACAACTAAGCAAAGCAACTTGTGTCCCTATCCATTGGATAGGAGCCTAGACATGAAACCATTCCCTAAAGGATTTGAGATCCCTAAATTTGACAAATATCGAGGGATGGGAAACCCTGAAGATCACATCAGGGAATTCCAGGTTCATTGTATGGAGGTTGCATATGACGATACTTATCTGATGCGGCTATTCCCTAGGAGCTTAGCAGGAGATGCTATAGAATGGTTCTCTCGCTTACCCTCAGGCATTAGGACATTCAAAGAAATTAGAGACGCATTCATTAGAAACTATGCATGTAACATTACAATGGATGTTAGTCTCGAAGAACTCTATGCTCTGAAACAAGGAAAGAATGAATCTTTCACTTCATTTCTTCAACGATGGCGATCCAAGGCCAATCGGAGCAAATGGACCATGCCAGAAGAGCAACAAGTCTGCACAATCATTACCAACCTTGAAAGCCACTTGTCATTCCACCTCAAGGTTTAGGGAATCACCACCTATGATCAACTAATCTCCAAGGCACTTAGCATCGAAAGAGCCCTTGCAACCCAACCCATCGAATCAACATCATATCACGAATCACAAAACAATCACCCACCATCAAATTACAATGATAAACCTCGTACATGGGTGAGAAACAAGAACATCACTAATGATGGTGTCATTGATGCCAAGGTGGTCATTAGTGGTCCACGCCAAACTACATCAACATCGCAAATCCAACCACAACGCCAAAACACTCATCACACAACATATCAACCCAACAATAATCCCACCATCAATAATGTCAATGACCAAAGAGGACCACCTCAACGCAAAACATACCCCAAACAAAAATACACTACTTTGGGGGAACCACTTGAGGACATCATGAAAAAACTAATCGACGAAAAACTCATTCAATCTCCTACATTTGAGAATTATCAAAAGAACACGATGTCAAACCTCCTTGGTACAATGAAATCCAACTATGTGAGTTCCACAAAATCCAAAGGCCACACCACAAATAATTGTATGAGACTCGAGAAAATCATCCAGATCTCATTGACAAAAGAATCATAAATGTGGGAAGCACCTAGAGGGAATCGAGGGACCTTAAAATCTACACGAATCCGATGCCAAATCATGGCAACAAAGGAATAACAAGGATAAAAGGAAAAGCGATTATAAATCATGTATATGAAATGGTTGTTGCCAACCTCGATAAAGCTGCATGGTCATCACCATCCAAAGCCCATGCCGAGGCTGTGGAGTCTACAAGATGAAAAGTCACCATCGCAGGATCATCCCAACCCAATAGAGTCCCTACATCAAGAGCCATTCTGTATAGCTACAATGTTGTAGACCAGCTCAAAAGAACGCCAACACACATCTCCATCATGGAGTTGTTAAAAATCTCATCGGCCCATAAAAAGATCCTCGAGGAAGCATTAGCCTAATCTACCGTCCCCGCAGACCTCGATGCGGAACAATTCCAAGCTATGGTCGGAAACATCATAAACACCTAATATCCTTACATTTTCTGACCAAGAATTTCCTGCCCAACCATCTCACAATCGTGCACTTCACTTGGAGGTCATTGTGAACAAAAGAAAAATCAAAAGGGTCCTCGTGGATGGAGGTGCAGGTTTGAACATCTGCTCTCTCAGCCTAATCAAACAATTGAAAATATCAGAGGATACCATTGACAAAGGTAAAGGCATCACAATCAGAGCATATGATGACCAAGAAAGAGTGTCTCAAGGCACAATTAAGCTCCCTATCCAAGTAGGTCCAACACTCATGGAAACCACATGTCAGGTCTTGGACCTCGAATTACCATACAACAACCTCCTAGGATGCCCATGGATTCATGCGATGAAAGCCGTAGCATCAACCTTCCACCAATGCGTGAAATTCACACATAATGGACAAGAGGTTACCGTCCATGGAGATCCTGAGCCGTTTTCATACTACAAGAACCTTGAAGCCAAATATTACAAAATCCCCCAAGTGCCGAAAAATGATGAGGGCCCATCCACATCATACATCGATCCCACCATTCTCACTTATGCGACAGAGACACCCGCCATTCCCACCATTTCCGATATCAATCTCATCATCCAGGATGACAGTTGTGGAAGTTATAAGCTCCCTAACAATGCTTTTTTGATAGGAGAGTTACCACAATCTCCTAGATCACGAGGACGCCCACAAGAAAATCAAGCTCCCACATCACAAACCTATTCTCAAAATTATCCTGAATTCACAAGGTGGGGAGACCTTGGCCATGAGGTAATTGAAGCAGATCCATCAAACATGTTGTATCAAGATGAAAGACCGACACTGAATTACCAATGGATGAAAAAAGCAAAGGCCTACACATGATGCTTGTAATGGGCTATGACCGAAACCAAAGATTGGGGCAAAATTACAATGGGCTCTTAATACCAATCATGCCTGAGACGCGACCTATAACAAATCTTGGTCTTGGATGTACCCCTCCGAGAATAACCATACGTGGCCGAAGTCCTCCGGTTAGAACCGCTAATGTTTCTCCTTAGCCAGTCCTATTACAAGTGCACTCCCCAATACCCATAGGAGACGGACATGCATAACTTTATCGAGCCCTATATTAGTAGCGACGACGAAGATACCTTGACCAATCTACCTAGGTTATTTGAAGATACCTCCCTGTGTATGATTAGTACCATATCCTTTGAACCAGATAGTCAAAATCATGAGATTCGCTTAGTCTATCCCCAATTGATCGACTATGACCAATGCGGACCACCAGTTCTCGATATATTCAAAAATGATGAAGTGATCTCAGAATTCATGGGGTTGAGGGATAACATTCTAGATGGAGATCATAAGGTAGGATTCATAATGGAGTTAGACACACATGCCTATTATGGGGAAACGATTGAATCCTTTAGTCGCAAAAGTGAAAAACTAAGAATCAAGTCCTTGAGGTGAGAACCACCTTTGTGGCGCTCGACAGAAAATAGTAAAATAAGGACATATCCAATGGTGAAAACCTCTGCGAGGCACGAGGGATGAAGGGATTCAATCTTCCTAAGAGCTGTTATTCATCAAGAGAGTCAGTCTTGGCCAAAAATGCAACCAGTCAACCTAAGACGAGGAGGAGGCCATATCATTCTATGTGGAATCACTATTATCGAGGAAGGGAAGAGCAAGAACTCCTAAGCGGCATTCCTAAAGGGAAAGAAAAATAAACTTGCATGTGGGTTATGTTACATTATGCCAGGACTTGATCCAAATCTTGTGGTCCCACCACCCTAGCAGTGTATCCAGGATACAAAACTTTGTCGGTGAGAAGCTTCGCCAAAATGCATCCTCAAATGCGCTTTGTTGAGATCAAAGTGGGCTCAAAATTGTTAGATCGCGAGTTCGATTCGACCAATTGATTATCCGAGAATGGGTGCTCGAACTTGGTACTGTTTCAAACACGATTAGATTCTCCGAGAATCCCATATGGACTTTAGAGAGATTTGAACAAAGGCGTAATCTAAGAGTTATCCAGCTTCCCAGCATTGACATGATAGTTGACATGACAACGAGGGGGCATGAGATGCTATCGTTAATGGATGGATTTTGAGGATATAACCAGATCATGATAGCAAAAGAAGACTAACACAAGATGACTTTCACTTGTTCATGGGGGACCTACTACTGGAACAAGATGCCATTCAGCCTAAAGAACGTAGGAGCAACATATCAAAGGGCCATGACATTGATCTTCCATGACATGATACACAAAATGGTTGAAGACTATGTTGACAACATCCTAGCTAAGTCAAGAAAAATACAAGATCATATAGCAACC
>VDFB02245911.1:0-19363 GCA_007258455.2 Sequoia sempervirens
ATTAAATATATATATATACACAGATAAATATTGATTACCTGTGTGATTTCGTTTCATGTAAAAGAATAAGATTATTCGTTTATTTTACGGATTTCGTATATATAAAATAATGAATAAAATATATTTATATATATTCTTTTGAGTTTTAATTTTATAAACTCCTTCTCTGATTTCGTAGGATTCAAGAATTAATAATATAATTTTTTTATGTACCGGGCGAGGCGCATATGTTTGATATTAAAAATGTACATATAAAAATTAAAAAGGTTCCTGTATTTTTTTGTTATTCGTGCCCGAATGGGCGATTGTAATTATCAAGAGTCGTTTTTGTAAATAAAATAAATTTTAAATTTTCAAATAAATAAAATTTATGTTTTTGGGGGTGGGCGGCCGGCCGCGGCCGTACCGCCCACGGCCCCAGTGGAGGCTGTACGCAGCCCCACTGGCTGCGCACAGCAGCCGAGGCTGCTGGACGCAGCCAGTGGGGGGCTGCGTACCTCCCCCACTGCCCACAGTACTTTGTACTGTGGGCATTACCTGCGTATGGAAGCCCGTGAGCATTGTGGTTTATGCGATTTTTACTTTTTATGTGTTAGTTTATTTTACTCGATTTTCAATATATGATTTATTAAATTTGATTTTATAATTCAATTTATATTTATTTCGATTTTGGTTTGTGAGATAAAATTTATAAATTGATATATATATATATAATTCAATGTATATTTAATTCGAATTTGTTTGAGAAATAAATTTTATTATTTAATATATATATATTAATATATATATATGTATTATATATTATTATTATTATTTGTTAATTATTTTAATAAAATATAATCTTAAAATATACATCTATATATTTGTGTAATTCATTATGGAATTTAATATATATATATATATTTTTAATGTATAAATATATTTTAAGAATATGATATTTTGATAACCTGAATTAACAATATAATATTTATTGACATAAAAGGATATAGTCTGATTGAGAAAATTAGAAGTAAACGATGTAGTTGACTTAGTTACTTATTTTCGAGTTGTGGATTTATTTATTTGAGGGAATTTGTTGTCGTGGTTAAGCGTATTATGCGTTGTTTATTCTTGGTTACTCTTGAGATCATGCATTTTGATTTAATTTGATTTTCTTAAGCACAGGTTTTGGTCATGTAGGAAACCTTTGTGTTAACTTGTTATTCATTTATAGGATTCTAGTTGTGGATACTAGGACTTCCCGGTGAGGATTTTTTGTATTTTTGTGTTAGATCTTATGCCTTGATGTTATCCATATGTTTTGTCTTGGATGTGGTATTGATGTATGCTTGGTTATCGGTAGATGTCATACTTGTGATTTTGGTGAGGGTTGTGCCTCCCGCGATTGAACCATTGTTGGTTTTAGTTTTCCTTGTTGATACAATCACATGAGTTGAATATTCTTATTATAAGTGTCTAGAAATTGGCTCTGAGTGAGGCGGCGCACAAAGGGGTTGTCGAGTAACCCGTAGGGGTTAGTTTATCGGTGATAACTTAATTAATAAACCCGCGGGTGAGAGTTAAACACTAATAAGATAGTGTGAAGCCTCGTCCACACATTAGAGCTATCATAAGGCCTAAAGAAATTTGAGAGGCCGTGTGGTTGGCAAGGTCTACCTTGTCCTCACGAAAAGGTCAATGACTCTGCATGAGTGACCCTATGGTGAACATTAACTGGGTTGTTTGGAGAATCCATGTAGAGATGGAGGCGGCACCTTGTAATAGGTTGTCTGGAGAATCCATGTGGAACCATGCGATGACACTCTCGTCTAACATTTTGTTTGTGTTGATTTACTGAAGTCCTCTGGAAGTGATTTATTGGTTGTCTTTAGTTGTGTGTAGTAATATTCAATATTATGTAGAGTTCGTGATGTTTGTGATCATGTCACGGTTGTTATGTTTCTTGATTGGTTTATTGTTGCCTTTGGGTGCCATGGTTGTGTTTCTATGTGGTCTTTGGTGTTGAGTTATCTTCTTGGAGTTAGTTTTGCTGTTGTTAGGCGTACTTGGTCAGGGACCCTTCCTTGTCTACTCTCAGCACGGGGGTGGTTGGGTGGAACGTGCTTCGCACCCCGTTGGGTTTCCCCTTCTATTGCAGGTGTATCTTTATTGCAGGACTTTTGGAAGATGTTGATGATCCAGTTATTCTTATGTACCAGATAGTTGTATTTACTTCAGTTGTAATGTATTTCATGTTTTTATTGATGTATCGTCTCCCACATGTGATGGGGTGACCTTGATGTAATTCGTATATGTAATTATTGAGATGTACCTTCAGTCTGTTGTATTTTATTATTATTTGGGATGTAATGTATATTCGAGCCATGATTTGATTCAGGAGCAATCACTTGTTGGATATGTTATGTTGTATCTATCAAAATATGTAACACTTTATATCTTTATCATCACATGTGTTACCATATGTACTTATGTCATCAATGTAGTTATTGTTCAATGGTTATCTTAAGTGATGAAATGAGAATGAATGGATATATGTAACTGTTTATTTAAGGTTTAATTTATTATCGTGTTATGGGTTAGAATAGTCATGTCACTTCGTGTACCCCTTTGGAACAAGTTGTGTCTCTTAATATATTGTTATGTTGTAATACTTAAGTATGTTATTATACTCTTTAAAAAAAAAAAATTGTTTAGTAGTTTTAGTTCCTTTGGGGTTCGCACGGTGGGGCATGACAGCTTGGTATCAGAGCCAAGGTTGCTAACGCTAGGTCCTCTGGGTAGTTGTGTCTGTTATGCAACCTTTGCGTAACTCTTGATCTTACATAACTTTAATCGTTGTGCAGGATCATGCCTCGAGGTAGAGGTCGTGGCCAAAGAAGAGGCCGAGGTGGTGGTCATAGAGTCAACCGCCGAAGTCCGTCACCGCCAAGCATTCCTGGTTCAATGCACGAGGAACGACTAAGTCCTCAACGCAATGCATCAAGTGGAGGACAAAATCAGGGACAACCTGGTTTGGACGGACAATTGCAACACATTCTGGGAGAGATTCTTGGTCGTTTGGGAGCTAAGCAGGATGAGGTGCAACAGGTTGAGAGAGAGAGAGAGAGGTCACCAAGGCGCAGGGATACTGAAGTGGTTCAGGATGCAGTCATAGCAGGCCATATGAGAGATCTGATGCGAGCACACCCTCCTACTTTTGATGGTTCTGGAGGAGGTTTGGAGGCTGAGACATGGCTAATTGACTTAGAGCGATGCTTCGCGATGCACCCCTATGGTAGCAATACCAAGGCTCGATGTGCAGTTATGCACCTACAAGGTTTCGCATCTACTTGGTGGCGTCTTGAGGAACAAAAGTTACATCTTGATATCAGTATGGTCACATGGGAATTGTTTTTAGACAGGTTCAGGGCTCGTTTCCTCTTAGATCATTGGAGGCAATTCAGGGCTGATGAGTTCCATGACCTTAGGCAGTTGTCGATGTCAGTGGAGCAGTATGAGCGACGCTTCTATGAGTTGAAGCAGTATGCAGGTATCAGTCACGATGAAGGGATGTTAGTACAACATTTTGTTCGAGGCTTAAATGCCCAAATTAGTGGTGGCGTGAGAGTCTTTCAACCGAAGACAATGGAGGTAGCGGTCGAAAAGGCCCGGTTGGTCGAGGAAAATCTAGCTATGGCACTAGGAGGACATATAGGAGGTCAGATGGGTAGTACACCAGTTTCAGATGTTGTTTCTCATGGAGGTCCAGTCTTGGCTGCAGGGTCCTCTAAAGGTCATCAGGAAACCTCTAAGGGTGAGCAACAACAACGCTCTTCGTTTCATCAGGGAAATAGATCGCAGAATAGGAAGTTTCGGAGTTGGCAACGTAATAGACCTGATCGTTTCGTGCAGCCGGCACAAAGTATTCAGTCAACACCGTCACGAGGCAGCTTTCAACAATCGAGTGCACCAGTTGCAGTCAGAGGCTTTGGGCAGAGCACAGGTTGTTTCTCATGTGGGCAGCATGGTCATATTGCGAGGAAGTGCCCTCAAGGGAACACTACAGGTTTTAGTCAGGCACCAGTCGCTTCTGAGCTGACAGTAGGTGATGCGAGTAGAGCTTATCATGTGTTTGCGGGTTCTGCGGGACCCAAGTGATGAACTTTGGTGTCATAGGATAATGCATGTCATTTTAGTGAGGATTATTTGTTTGTTTAGTTACTGGCTTCCAGGAGTAAGCCATATTCTAGGGGGGGAGGATGTAATACCCCCATGTTTCTGATACTATTTGCTACTATTGTTTGCTTTTATGTGTTAGTGTGATACTGAATTGTGATGGTGACTGATTCATCATTTTGGTGTGTGTGGTTGTGTAGTTAATTGATTGCTACAATTGATATTATTATTATGATACTCTATATGTAGGGTTTGGATTATTTTATTAGGTAATGCTTTCTCTCTAATGTTTTAAATGTCGATGTGATAATTCTATGATCATGTGATTTGAATTCTGTGTTACTTTATAATGCAAAGGTTTAGTAATTAGTTATGATGCAGTAGTTTAGTATAATGTTATCTTATGATCTATTTGGATTATAAATGTTAGTTACTATTGACATTGTAATTGTTAGAGTAGATTAGGTGAGAGGACAGGGTAGCATCACTCGTTCACGAGTGCCCTGCTACACTGTGATTCCTTCTCACGGTAGGATGTTGATTTTATATATATATATATATGTATACATGTGCTGCTTGACATTTGCTTGGATGCAGGATTGCAGGAATAAGTCTCGATTCCACCTGCTTCGGCAGGACAGGGCGAGCAATAAACTAGCCCAACGGGTAAAAATGTTGAAAAAGGGAGTAGGTTTGGAAGCATCCCCATCCCAAGTCCGTCGTCTGTTGTGAGTCATGTTATGATTGTGGTTTTCATTCTCGTTGTTTGTGTAGTTTGTTTTGTTGAGATATTCAGTTGATTATGGGTCATGTTTATTTAATTAACCTTATTTTATATGATATTGGATTAATGTTGTTTAGTAGTTTGATTTAATTGTGTGTTAGTTGAATATTAAATTTAAATATATTATAAATTAAAAAGGTGATTTAATTTATTTAAAAAGAATAAATAATTATTTTTAATTAATAATGTTGACAATAATTAAATGAAATAAATATTGTTGAAGATAATTAAATAATAACTTTTATTAATATTAATTTAGCATAGATAATATCTTGTTTAAATAAATCATTTTAATTACAAACTGTAGATAAATCTGTGCTTTTAAAAGCTGAAAAAGGACCAATAGGAAGCAAGCTTTTTGAGAAAAGAAAGCAGGGAAGCTTTATTGAGTTTTATTTTGTTTTATTATTATTTTTATGAGAAGATTATTCTCACACAGAACTTCTACTCTGTTGTTCTGGGATCTAAAAAGGAAAAATAAAAAGAAAAATAGAAGAACAGAATTTTTGGGGGGATTGTAAATTTTTGGAGAAAAATAATTGATTTGAAGATAGGTGAATTCGAAAAGAGAGCTCCAGGAGGGATCAAAAAGGATCGGCAGGAGGAATTCGAAAGGAGCTTTCAGAAGGATTCTTCTTCAGACGAAGGACTCCAGGTTCTTCTTTTTGCTATTTATTATTATTTTATTGTGCTTGAATAATACCTATTGGCTATGTATTGAAAATTTTATAAAAAAGAAGATTTGTGATTTGAAAATTTATTGGTATGAAACCCTTGAATTGCTGTAGGGAGTTTTAGTAAAAATCATTTTGACTGAAGATTGAATTTGCATGTCAGATCTACATTTGGTTATTGAAAATTATTTTGTTATTATGCTGAATATTCGTGCCCAAATTCATTTGTGTATGATACTGAACAAATTGTTATTTTATTTTAAAACCCTTCGAAATTTATTCAATAAGGTTTGGTTGTGGAAAATTATGGATTGGAAAGAAAATAAATTTGTGATTGTGTTGAAGTTTACTTTGAAAAGAAAATTATTATTTTTTATTACTATTTAAATTTGTATGCCCGAATCTATCTATTAGATAAACAGTTTATTTATATAATTGTGTTGAACCATGTACATATAAATATATATAAAATTTTCTGGTTGGACGATTAAATATATATACACAAATAAATATTGATTACCTGTGTGATTTCGTTCTATGTAAAAGAATAAGTTTATTCATTTATTGTACGGATTTCGTATATATGAAATAATGAATAAAATATATTTATATATATTACATTGAGTTTTTAATTTTATAAATCCCTTCTCTGATTTCGTAGGATTCAAGAATTAATAATATAATTGTTTAATGTACCGGGCGTGTCAGGCGCATATGTTTGATATTAAAATGTATATATATTAAATTAAAAAGGTTCTGTATTTTTGTTATTAGTGCCAGATAGGCGATTGTAGTATCAAAAGAGTCATTTTGTAAATAAAATAAATTTTAAATTTTTTAAATAAATAAAATTTATATTTTTTGAAGTGGTGACGACATGCATCACCTTATGTCCCGATTGGGGGGCTGCGTGCCCCTTGCGGTACTTGTCTTGTGGGGCATTACAATATGCGTATGGAAGCCCGTGAGCATTGTGGTTTATGCGATTTTTACTTTTTATGTGTTAGTTTATTTTACTCGATTTTCAATATATGATTTATTAAATTTGATTTTATAATTCAATTTATATTTATTTCGATTTTGGTTTGTGAGATAAAATTTATAAATTGATATATATATATATAATTCAATGTATATTTAATTCGAATTTGTTTGAGAAATAAATTTTATTATTTAATATATATATATTAATATATATATATGTATTATATATTATTATTATTATTTGTTAATTATTTTAATAAAATATAATCTTAAAATATACATCTATATATTTGTGTAATTCATTATGGAATTTAATATATATATATATATATTTTTAATGTATAAATATATTTTAAGAATATGATATTTTGATAACCTGAATTAACAATATAATATTTATTGACATAAAAGGATATAGTTTGATTGAGAAAATTAGACGTAAACGATGTAGTTGACTTAGTTACTTATTTTCGAGTTGTGGATTTATTTATTTGAGGGAATTTGTTATTCATGGTTAACTGTATTATGGCGTTGTTTATTCTTGGTTATTCTTGAGATCATGCATTTTGATTTAATTTGATTTTCTTAAACCTGGGTTTAGGTCATGTAGGAAACCTTTGTGTTAACTTATTCATTTATAGGATTCTAAGTTGTGGATAGGACTTCCAGAGGCAAGGATTTTGTATTTTTGTGTTCGATCTTATACCTTGATGTTATCCATATGTTTTGGCTTCAGATGTGGTATTGATGTATACTTGGATCGTATCAGTGATGAATGTCATACTTGTGATTTTGGGCGAGAGGGTTGTGCCTCGCGATTGAGCCATTGTTGGTTTAGTTTTCCTTGTTGATACAATCCTGTGAGTTGGATATTCTTGTGCTAGAGTGTCTAGAGAGAGTGGCTCTAGTGGGGGCCGGCGCACAAAGGGGCTGTCAGGGTAACCCACGTAGAGTTAGTTTAATCAGTGATAACTTAAGTAATAAACCACGGGTGGGGATTAAACACTAATAAGATAATTGTGAAACCTCGTCCGCCTGTTAGTGCTATCACAGACTAAAGGGGATTGAGAAGGCCGTGGTTGGCATGGTCATTACCTTGTCCTCACGAAAGGTCAATGACTCCGCATGAGTGACCCTATGGAGCGGCGCCTTGAGATAGGTCGTCTGGAGAACCATAGATGGAAGCGGCACCTTAACTTGGATGTCTGGAGAATCCATGTAGAGATGGAGGCGGCACCTTGTAATAGGTTGTCTGGAGAATCCATGTGAAACCATGCGATGACACTCTACTCTAACATTCTGTTTGTGTTGATTTACTGAAGTCCTCTGGAAGTGATTTATTGATTTATCTTTGATTATTGTTGGAAGTAGTATTTGGTTTTATGTCTTGAGTTTCGATACTATGTCTGGAGTTTCATTGAGGTTGTGATTATGCCTGGTTGTTATGTTCTTCAGTGGTTTGTTGTGCCTTTTGGATTTGCCATTGTTGTGTTCTATGTGGTCTCTGGTGTTAAGTTATTCTTCTTGGAGTTAGTCTTTGTTTTGTTAGTCGTACTTGGTCGGGGACCCTTCCTTGCCTACTCTCAGCACGAGGGTGGTTGGGTGGAACGTGCTTCGCACCCCGTTGGGTTTCCCCTTTTCTATTGCAGGTGTATCTTTTCTTGCAGGGCTTTTGGAAGATGTTGATGATCCAGTTATTCTTTTGTACCAGATAGTTGTATTTACTTCAGTTGTAATGTATTTCATATTTTTATTGATGTATCGTCTCCCACGTGTGATGGGGTGACCTTGTTGTAATTCGTATATGTAATTATTGAGATGTACCTTCAGTCTATTGTATTTTATTATTATTTGGGATGTAATGTATATTCGAGCCATGATATGATTCAGGAGCGATCACTTGTAATAGTTGGATATGTTATGTTGTAGCTATCAAAACATGTAACACTTTATATCTTTATCATCACATGTGTTATCATATGTACTTATGTCATGAATGTAGTTATTGTTCAATGGTTATCTTAAATGATGAAATGAGAATGAATGGATATATGTAACTATTTATTTAAGGTTTAATTTATTATCGTGTTATGGGTTAGAATAGTCATGTCACTTCGTGTACCCCTTTGGAACAAGTTGTGTCTCTTAATATATTGTTATGTTGTAATACTTAAGTATGTTATTATATTCTTTAAAAAAAAAAATTGTTTCATAGTTTGAAGTTCCCTTGGGGTTCGCAAGATGGCGGGGCATGATAATCGAGAGTAAGCGGATGTTGAGTGAAGGCTTGGCAATTTCTATCAAAGGACAATAACCAAGACCATGATTTGTTTCTTCCGTATTAGGTTTGATGGGGAAACATATACCTTGTTCTCTAGCACCACATCCTTTTCCATTATATCCAAGTTTTTTCATAAGCTCATAACCTTTTCCATAAATATTTTTCATTGCTTTTGAATTGGGTGGTTGTTCGTGGTTAAGATAATCAAAGGTTGTTGTGTAATTTTCTTCTTTTTCTAAAGTGGTTGAGGTGGATGCTTTCAAAGGGTTTTCCATGTTTTTTCTTGACATTACTTTTTTTTCGTGTCCCTTGTCAGAGTCTTTGTGTATGATCTTGTATTCTCCCATGAATGTTAGTGTGAAATATAAAGAACCCCAATCATCTTCTAATAGCTTTGTGACCTCTGCAATTTTTTTTTCTTTGGTTTTTTGTTGCATGGGTTTGACTTGTGTAGTTGGCGTTAGGGATTTCAAGGAATTCTCTTTGTTTTTCTCAAGTTGTAAGACACTATAAGGCTAAGGATTAGCATCAAGTGTGTATACTTTGTTGTTGTAGATGTATTTCATTTTATGATGAAGAGTAGAAGGCACCCCATTCATTGCATGAATTCATGGACTGTCTAAAAGAAGATTAAATGAAATTTCATGAGGAAGAACATGAATTTGTTTATTCAATGCGACCTTTCTAACTGTAAGAGGTAAAATAATCACCCCAAGTGGATTCTTTTCGACATTTTCAAATCCCTTAAGAGATAAAGAATCAGGTTGAATGTTGGATTTATTAATGCCAAGCCTATCCAAAAGGCTCACACTACACACATTAAGGGTAAATCTAATATCTACAAGAGTTCTCTTTGTCCCTTTTTGTTTGTATTGAGCTATGATCATGAATGAATTATTTTGTTTTTGCACTTCCACAAAGGGGACTTCACTTTGGTGGAAAAAAATATTAGCATTTATTCCTTGAATCATGGTTGCTATGTCATTTGGTTGCACATTAGAAGGGACAACAACTTGTTGCAAGGATTCTTGAATCATGTTATGATAATGAGGGGAGGCTTGAATAAGGTCCCATAATGATATCTTAGTAGGAGTATTCTTAAGTTGTTCAACAAGATCATACAACCTAATGTGTGAATTTAATCGACGATCATGAGGCAATATCGGATTAGGTAAAGGTAAGGGTGTTGGGGTGGGTTGTGGTGGTCACAAATATTTTCTAGTGGGATATGTATGAGAAATGGTATTATGACTCAATTGATGTGAAACATTATTTTTTAGGTGGGTAAAGGACAAGTTTGGATTTGTTTTGAGTTTGTTTCTTATGTGAAGGGGGGTAAAGGATAAGTTGAGATTGAATAATATTAGCATCCCTTGGTGAATGATATTCTAACATGGGATCTTCATCTTCTTCTAAGGGAATAACATCATTCTTGTCAATGGTATACTTGTCTTGCACCATGATATCTACCCTAGGAGTCTGAGAGTTTTTAGGAGAACTGCAAACCACATGCTCTTGATGTGTGAGGGTTGGTTCTTTTAAAATGACTTCATCACAAGTAGGGGAATGATCAAAGGTTGCATTGTCTTGTTTAGCAAGAGTGGGGATGATAGGAGAAGGATCTATTTGAGTTTCCATTTTCTCTAAGGTCTTATTCTCTTGTTCCATATTATCTATCCTAGTAAGAGAGCTTGTAGTATGTTCATTCAAGGTTGAATTTTGTATAGTAGCTTCATGACAAGTGGGGGAGGCATCAAGAGAAGGACCACTATGATTTTCAAATAGAGTGTCCCAAATGGTAGGAGCATTAGGGAAGGGAGGGTCAATATTCTCATCACTTTTAATAGGTATATCTTCTAACACCAACCTATCCTCTTTGCATCGAGGAGGGATATTAGGAGATATAAAATTTTGATTATCATGGTTATGGAGACTAGATAAGGTGATGTTTATAAATGTTTTGATAATCAGGTATGTGCAGGATCGTGATGGGCCAAAAAGTTGCAATATGAAGGGTATGTGGCTAATGACTACTTTTTTACCCAAAATTGATGAAATGAAAAGGGTTTTTAAAAGAGATTCTCAGATTTCCACCAATATAAATTATGCTTTACTTTGAATTTAATTAGTAATTACTATACATTTTCTATTCAAATTATGACTAAAGTCCTAATTGATAGGCTGATTGAAAAAAATATATAGCTTTCAAACGGTATCATATTTTTTGAATCCAAAACATGCGTCACATTCTATGCTTCACATACTATAGGATTAAAAAATAGAAAAATTGAATTTCTATGAAGTTTTGACCAAGTTAAGGTTGTGTCAAAATGGCTACGATTTTACATATTTTTAAATAGTTGTAATAAAAAAATCATAATTAATTATATAGTTGGAAAAAAATTACAAAAAAATATGCATCACATCGTGGCATGAGTCCTCTACTTATATCTAAAATATTATAAAAAAATATTATCATTTTATTGTGGTTAGGGTGGTTAGACAGACACCTAATTCTTATTTTTCCCCTCAAATTTAAGTACTATTGCATTGAAATTTAAAATTTTCACCAAATAGATTTTTTTTTTTTTTTATTTTTTTTAAACAAACCTAGTAGTTTAGAAACTATGTGCAATTTGCTATGGATTCTATTCTTACATATTTTTGAAATAATATAGATAACTTATTCAAATTTTTACGTCAAGTTGCCTAACTCTAATTTTTTTGAATTTTTTGCCACTTAAGGGCCTATTTTTTCCATGATGATTCTGCACATACCCAATCTCATGTTGTTTTTTTCTAATATCCTCCAAAGGGAAATGAGGAGATGGGCAATAAAGACCCTCAATGCTTGTATCTTCTTTCACCAAGATACCTTTGTCATTAATAAGAGAGGTATCGGAAGAAGAACAAGTATGATTGTTATGATTGTCTACACTACCATTCTCACCAATGGGAAATGTAATATTAAGGATTGTGTCAATGGTTTGAACATGTTTCTTAATGACATCATTCTTGTAATGAAAATTGAACTCATAAGAAGGTATGTTGTATTTATGCAATCCATTTTTAACCAAATCAAAGCCACATCTTTTGAAAGAAAACATACTATCATGGAAAAGTTAAGAAAGTGAAATATATGTAAATGAAATTTTCAAATATGAAATAAGGTAATTTTCCAATTATATTATGCAACAACCTAAAAAATGAAATTTTGTAATTGAAAATTTGAAATTAAGCAAAGCATGAAATGAGCTAATTTAAGCTAGATCTAATGAAATGCATGTTATAGAAACTTAGCCAACTAATATAGATAGGTAAGGGCAACAAACAAAAGCTTAAAACCCTATTAGTCACCCAAGGTGGCGAATTAGTCCCAGTAGGGATTTTTTAAAGAATTTTCATTATTTTTTGGTTGATTTTGATGTTTTTTGTGTTTTATGATGTAGACCTAAGATGTTAATGCAAAATTTCACAAATTTTCAATGATTTAAGATGCAAAAATGCAAGCTAAATGCACTTTCACTAATGCAAAATTTTAGAAACCCTAAATGTCAATTAACTAATGCAAACCCTAATGCAAAGTCAATGCAAGCTAGATCTAGGGTGAGGATGGACTCCTAATCAGAAAAGAAGGTATTCAAAAATTCAAGTTCACCAAAATGTGGACACTGATTTTGGAACCCACAATTCTCTAACACGTCTAGGGTTTTTCACTTAAAAGGAGAGAGGTAGGCCAAAGTGTGCAATTTCCCCACTCAAAACTAATGCGAGTATGAATGAAATATACCTAAATGCAATGTTCTAAATGTAATAAATTGATAAAAGATGTTGATTGTTAATGGAAAATCTAAGAAATGCAAGATGTTTGAAAACACAATCTCATATATGCAAACATAAACTAAATGACCTAGAAATGCAAATGAAACAAAATAGAAAACTATAAAAATAAATGTGTGTAGTTGGAAATGTATTGTAGATTAGAATGGAGATTAAAAATGCTACTGATTCTAAAATTTTAGCCTACTGGGGCACTTACACCATTCTGGGAGACCTAGTCCCAGATTTGGAAAACTGTACCAGACCCCATTTCAACCAAATGGGTATCCAAATATATAGAAAACTATAAAAAACATGTGCAGTGGGACTAAGTTTCCATTTATGGTGATTTAGTCAACTTTGGCTTTTTTTGAAAATCCAAAAGTGCAAACAGAAGCCCTCGGTCTGCACTTTCTGTTCCTCCGGGTGTTTGTTTCTAAAACTTTGATTTTTAGCACTGTAAGTGATTTTTTGTGAATATCTTAACCTATCCAAAAAGGAGATGTTTTCAATAAGTTTTCCACTTATCCTTCAATGATTTCCAAACCTTCAAAGTGACTAAATCTGCAAACACACAAAGAAAGAGAGAGAAATGTTGATTGTTAGGGAATAGAGGTTTGCCTTGGTCAAACCCCTTTTAGGTAATTAAACCAAATGAAGAAATAAGATGAAGCATGACCATGAAACGAAGGGATTGGAAACTTTCCATAATGGTAGATCTTGATTTTTTGCAATAATAGATGAAGAATCTTCCCTTGAATGTTTGAAAAGTGATCTTGAATGCTCTCTAAATGACCTAACCCTAGCTTGCTTGACTTGAGATGGAGAATGAATGATGAACGAATGATTAGGTTATTGAATTATGATTTAGGAGCTTTTTTATATAGGTGATCCATCTAATGATCCCCAATGCAGACATGAAGCAAAAATAAAATTAAAATCCAATTTTTCCTACTTGAACCTCAAAAATAGCCCAAATGGGACTAAGTCACCAAGCTGGGCAACTTAGTCCCACCTGGATGGGACTAATTTTCCCATATGGGTGAATTGGTACCACAGGGGCTCTTTTACAAACTAGATTGTTAGGGAGTGAGGTATTTTAGTTTTCATGTTGACTTAGTCATGTCTTTGATCAAATTAAACCTCGGGATGCACAATATGGGGCCATAGGGGCCTACTAATGATGATGTAAACGGTAATTATGGTTAGGGATGGAAAGTTCAATCTGAAAGTGTGATTAGGTACACTTTACAATATTAAAATGAGGTCCACATAGCCTATAAAGGAACAATATCCAATGTGAATGTGTAAAACACATTACAACACTAGATTAGAATTAGGTTTAATTTATAAGCCTTCTAGATTAATGTGATAATGCAATTAAATACATTTAATAACATTTAATTAGGGGGAAAATAGATCCATTAGACTTAGATGCTTAATAAGAGTCTAGAAAAATGTGAAATTCATTTACAACACTTTACAACACCTTTACAAGACATCGTTAGATGCATTTTATTTAGTTTGGAAGGGTCCAAGACCTAATCTAGATTTGTAAAACACCTCACAACACTAAATAAAGACCGTATGAAGTCCAATTTATCATCAATTATTCCCATATCAAGCAAGAGATACATTTATTTATGACAAACATAATGTAAGCCTATTTCAAAATTTCAAGCTTACATCACAAGACTTTAACTTCTTAGAACTAAGAGTGAAAATAAAAATTGTACACCCCTACATAGACCCTAAACTAAATTTTCCCCTTAGTCTCCCTAAATTGCCATATTGATGTCTGGAACTAGTCCATGCACCCTTTGTGCTCTTTGACTTGCTAATAGCTCCCTAGGATCCAACCTTTGATGACATACATGTGATCTCAGGTATGAAATTGCATGATTCTTCTTAAATTTGTTCACTATCTCCTCTCCTATTTCAAATTGATAGTGATAGAGAGACCCATAGAGGTAGCTTGATGAATCATTCATGATAGATTTCTTAAATTTTTCATACATGTCTACATAATGTTGCTTATAGAGGCATTATTTTGGGAACAACTCACCTATGTAACCCTCACCCTGGAAAAATTTATATTGCTACAAATTATAGAGTAGCAAGTTATTCTCCAAATATATTTTTTCATCACCTTCACTGTAATATCTTGCACTACTTGCATATTTTGTACAAGGTCCACAACATGAAATGAAAACGGATAGAAGATTGGATGGAAAAATTAATCTCTAAAATTTTGTATGCAACTCTTCCTCCCCTATAAAAGTCTTGACACAAATTAGGATCTATTGGAAAAATTTACCTTGAAGAATTTTTGTAGTTCTTCTTCTATACATCCTGAAAATGACCTCTCCCATGGATGGATTACAAAATTGACCCTATAATTTCTTATGTAGATCTCCATTTTGTTGCACCCACCTTCACACCCTCCTTCCAAAACTAGTTGAAACACTATATGAAACCACCCTAAGCTCACAAAATCTCTTTTGTAGAAGCCCTTGTGATTGGAAAAGAAGTGACAAGAAAGATCAGGATACATAATTAAATGCCACTATTCACACATTTGAAACTAGGAGACCTTAATGTAGAATAATTACCAAGTACTACATACATGTCATACCAAATTTGATCTAGTGATATATAATTAAAGGGTTACAAATAATTTTCACTTTACTCCAAATTAAAAATTTATCCTTGATCGCAAATAGAATTGTGTGGTTATGTATTTTAACCTTTGAAATTATTAAAATTGTTCACTTGATTCTTAACACAATTTAACGACTCTGACTAATAAATTAAAGAGGGAAATTGAAACTGAAAGAATAAGAGAGAATAATGAGATGACAACAAGTTTGATAATGGAGTTCACCCATATGTTCAGGCTACATCTTCAGGTCGGCTTCTCAATGAGGAATCGCTTTATTAATGATGCCAAGCTTATTTGCCTTATTACATCAACCAAGCTTCAAATCTGCATTACAAAATCTTACAATCTCCTACCAACACCTTCAAAATTCCTTCCCAATATGCCTAACTTCTCCACCATGAAAATTTCCTTTGCCAAAAGAAAATTGCTTGTTCAAAAGAGAAAAATCTCCCCCTTAAATACACTAATTTTTCCTAATATGGTTCATAACCATATGATTTTACAATATCCCATTACATGCAAAATTCTCCAATAATTCCTCCTATTACAAAGGTAAATCTTCAAAAATATTTATAACCTATTCAAAATAATCCAAATCCCTTTAAATTAATGGCTCTTATAATTTTGAGCCCTACAAAATATTCCTTCAAATCTTATATAATCCTTAAAAATCCTTTAAAAATCCTTTTTTTAAAAGATTTTGGGCTTAATATAATCGAGCCCCTTTTAAAATATTTATGCATTTTATTTTAAAGGGTTTGGCTCATATATTTTGGGCTTAACTTCTAATTCAAATAAGATAAATTCCCTCAAAAATTTCCAACAATATATGGCCCAACAGTTGTTGGGCAGATTTGTAGGAGGGAGGTTAATGGTTCGAATCTTTTGACTCCCAAAATAGTTTTCTTTAAGTATTTTAAATAAAACTACTCCCATTATATTTAGTGAAGAGACTATGTGGTCTAGTGGTGGAGCTTGGAAATAGGAAAGGGGAGGTTGAGAGTTTGACCCTCCACATGACCACTTTTGGAAAACAAACAAACCTGCCAAGGTGCCACATGGCACCATTCCATTGGTCCACATGGTATTATTTCATTTGTTGATAAGTGCCACATGTCAAAGTATGAGTGGTCCAACTCAACTACTTATGCCACTTCATCATCTGCCATGTCATCATCTACCAAATCATCAACTTCCATGTCATCATTGGCTACTGACTGTGCGTCCATGTCATGCTCGACCCATTTTGATTGAAACTTTGACTTGGCATAACTTTCTCCTACAAGCTCCATTTTCAATGAAACAAACTATGTTGGACTCGTGGCTATGAGATTTTCATCATGATGCTAATTTTGACCATGATTATTTTTCCTTTCTGACTGGCCTTTGTACCTAGTTTGATCCCAACTTTGACCACACATAACTCTCATGTACAATATCCTTTTGACACGATTCAAATTGTGTCAGGATCATGTTGATGAGCCCTATGTGATGATTCCAGCTTAGTTAGATTCTGAGATAGTGAATTTTTTGTTCTTTTGGATCCTCTTGGATCATTCCTCCCAATTGAGAAGCTTTTGGACCACCAAAATATTGTTTACATAGAATTTAAGTGAGGGCGTTGTTGCCTCACTTGTCTGGTGTCATTTGTTTATCCTTTTAGAATTATTATCATCTGAACCATTGCAAACAAGATGCAGAATGAGATAGCATAACTAATAAAATCAATTAGATACCCATTAGTGTTCATTGACGCATATACTAGCCACATAGAACTAACTAGTAGAATGGCAAACCACAACACTAAATAAACTGATGTGAAAGAAAAAGCATCAACTTTTTGAGTCTTCTAAACAAGAACATCTTTAGAAAATGAATCATTCAAACCCTATTTTACCACCTTAGGTTTAAGGCTTAAATGTGCTTGAAACTAATCCTCACATTGTGTTGTCTGTGACACCTTATCAGAATTAGAAATTGTTTCATTTCCATGTTTATTATCACTAGTTGTTACAGACATGAGGGTTAATGTATTGCTTGCATTCACAATCATTTTCAATCTATCATTCTTCATCCAATGAGCTTTCACAATGAATTCAATTCCATCTTTAAACAAATGATACCTATTATGTTCCCTGTAGAAAATGGCCTTCCTATCATACAAGTAAGGACTTCCCAAAACCATCCCATAGATGTCAAGCAGAATTACATCTAACTCTACCTCATCTACAAACTTGGATGTGATTGCAAATTGGAGTTTACATTTCCTTCACACATGTAATCAAGCATTATCATGTACCCAACCCAATGGATATGGTTTGGGATGAGATATTTTTTTAATCCCAATTGCTTAACAATTTTTTCAAAGATTAAGTTTACTTGTGATCCACTATCTATGATTGTATCAATTTTACTCTATTTTGCAATAGTCCTTATATGAAAAAATTCATTCCTTTTACTTTCAATGGCGATTTCATTGTTCTTTACAGAAGAAGAATGGGAACTAGTACTAGCAATACAAACAATACCTTTTATACCCACAACTATTATATTGGTTTCATCATCAGAATTTGATCTGAGATCTTGCATGATGGTTGTAGTATTTTTCTTACCATTTTGATCCTTGAACCACTTTGATTTCTGATCAGGATGCAATTTCCAACATTTTGCGTCTCCATGTTGTTTCTTTTTGTAGTGTGAGTAATAAGGCTTTTCCTCCTCTTTCTTCATAAAATTTTCTCACTGCATTTCCTTCTTCCCTTTCTTGTTTCCTTTCTGCTTACTAGATTCCACTATGAAACAGTCATGGCTACTCTATGTGCCTATTTCCAGATGAATGGCTTACACACTAACTTCATCAAGGTTATTTGGATTGAACATAAGTATTGTATGCCTCAATTTTTCATGTAATCCACCTATATGGGTATGTACAAGATCATGATGGGCCAAAAAGTGGCAATATAATGGGTATGTGTAGGGTATGTGGATAACAACTTTTTTTTACCCAAAATTGATGAAATGAAAAGAGATTCTCAACTTTCACCAATATAGATTATGCTTTACTTTGAATTTAATGAATAATTATTATTAATTTTCTATTTGAATTATGACTAAAGTTTTGATCGATAGGCTGATTGAAAAACATCTATAGCTTTCAAACAACATCAATTTTTTTTAATTTGAAACATGTGTCACATTCTATGCTTTGTATACTATAGGATTAAAAAAATAAAACATTTAATTTCATGAGGTTTTGACCAAGTTAAGGTGGTCAAACATACGAGTTTTTATATTTTTTAAAAAAATTAATAAAAAATTAATAATTAATTATTTACTTCTAAAAAAATTACAAAAAAATATTCATCACATAGGGACATGAGTCCTCTACTTATATATAAAATATTATCATTTTATTGTGGTTAGGGTGGTCAGACAGACACCTACTTCTTATTTTTCCCCTAAAATTTAAGTACTACTGCATTGAAATTTCAAATTTTTACCAAATAGATTTTTTTTCTTTTTAAATAAGCCTAATAGTTTAGAAACTACATTCAATTTTCTATAGATTCTATTCTTACATATTTTTGAAATAATATAGATAACTTATTCAAATTTTTACGTCAAGTTTCCTAACTCTAATTTTTCTCAATTTTTCACCACTTAAGGGCTTGTTTTTTCCATGATGATCCTGCACATACCCATATACTTCAACAAAGTTTCTTGCATGTATAAAGTAATGCCCAAAATTCAAGTTTTTGTCCAAAACTCCTATGTATATCCTTGTATAGTTTGTCCTTTCTCTCGCCTTAATGATTGCCAATTCATTACTGCTTTTTGCACGTGACCTAATGGATATAACTATTTCTTAAGTGCAACAATAAACTCAAACCAAGAAGAAATAAATTTACCATATTGGCTTAGATCTTCTTGAGTTTTTCTCTCCCACTAGATTAAGGCTATGCCTCCCAGGTGAAGAGTGGCTAATTGGATCTTTGAAGTATCAT
>VDFB02245913.1:0-21953 GCA_007258455.2 Sequoia sempervirens
TGTAGAGATTTCATATGGAGAATGCAAAATTTGTCAATGCACCTTTTCCCAGTCATGTTAAATTGACTAAGGATAGTGTCCAAAGACACAAGAGGAAGAAAAAATGTCCAAGGTGCCATATGCTTCAACTTTAGGTAGTTTAATGTATCTCATGGTATGCACAAGACCATATATTACACATGTTGTAGGAGTTGTTAGTAGGTATATGAGTCATCCCAATGTTGAGAATTGGAATGTGGTAAAATGGATTCTCAAGTATTTGAGAGGTACATCCAATAAATGTTTATGTTTTGGGAGCTCTAATATTGCTTTAAAAGGATATGTTGACTCAAACTTGGCAGGGGATGTAGATACCGGGTGGAGTACCACAGGTTATGTATTTATAGTTGGTGGGACAACAGTGAGTTGGATCTCTCGGTTGGAAAAGGTGGTTGCTTTATCCACCACAGAGATAGAGTGTGTTGTTGCAATAGAGGCAGCAAAGGAGATGATATGGCTGCAACTTTTCATGGAAGAGTTGGTAAAACAATAGGCTAAAAATTACTTGTTTACAGACTTCTAGAGTGTTATACATCTTGCAAAGAATTATGCCTTGCACTCTAAAGCCAAACACATTTGCAAAATAAACATTTGTGGAATAAACATCTAAGTGGACTAAACATTTAAGCAGAATAAACTTTTAACATGCATAATTTTATTAGAAAATTTCGTTACAACATGCATACAGATTTCTAATCATCCAGATTGGTCAACACACAGGAGAGAGCATATGTTTGATATGCCAAACTTGGGACCTTAAATCTAGACTCTAGACTCCAATCCAGAAATCTTTTGATGCCAAGAATGAGGCATCCCCAACAATTTATAGAAGGTGAAGAGCTTGTAACCTCAAGGCATTTTACAATAAATTTGGAATTTGTCCATACAAGCATAACACTTGTCCCGCTACCTATTGCACTATGGAATAGATAGGTATTATGCAATTTTTCATAAACACTAACATAGTGGAGAAAAGGAAAGAAAATCACTTTTACAAAACCTGTAAGTGAGAAGGGCCCACTTAACACCTATAAGTAGCTATAGGGATCATGCTTTTTGAAAGAGGGTTGTGTCATGTTGTCACATCTTATCGTGGGTGACATCATGACATAGGCAAGCCCATGTGCTAGCTCCAAGGAAAAGGTATTGGATCCATCAACTCTTTCAGTAAAGGTGAAAAGACTAATTCCCAATCTTGAGTATAGGCATTAAACACATAACCTCTTTGTACAACATAATCCTAGGAATATGCTCGATCTATTTCGATCCTTCTAGCCATTATTGTAGGTTTGAGAGTTATCTCAAGGGCTTCAATTCTGACTCCTGGGTGTCATCTTGCTTCTAGTGGATATAATTCAATTTTGGGAAAATCATATGCAGTGTGAGGGTAATGTGTTAAGTATTGATCAATGCATTGAGTCATTTCCACCATAATTGGGGATGGATGTGCTCTAAGAATTCCTTCATGTCTTCATTGAATCTTGAACCGATTAAGTCTGTGTATTCTTCAAAGGAATCTTGTTGGAAATTAATTCTGATTATTAACCCATACTTAAGACATTTGAGCAAATTCATCTTGCTTTTCTTGGACCAATTCATTCCAAAGAATCCTCATATTTTGACATGGATACAACCATATCTACTACACCAATGCCTTATTGGGGCATCTTGTAATCCTAGAAGTGCTAAGAAGTCCTTTTCTTCATTGGAGTCAACTATTCCTCGTCCATGGAAGTATTGAAGAATGAGTCTTTGTCATAATAGTGGTTTACAATTCTGAGAGGAGCAATTTTTAGCTGAAATCACATATTTTTCAGAAAATATAATGATTTAAGCCTTAAAAAGTTCCATTTTAAGGATTCCAATTGAAGAGAGTTTGATCAAATCACCTTAGATCAAACCCCCTTGGATAGAACCTCGCTAGTTTTAAACCATACCTATAAATGCATCTCCTTTACACCTATCAAAATGCTGATAAAAAATAACTTTTGATTTAGCTTTTGGGGGATCAAATGAATTCATTTAAAATTTATTTCAAATGATTATGGTATTCCTCAGAACAAACTATCCAATGAATATAATTTTAATATGTTTTGGTTTTGTTATGTATTTGTTTTTAAGTTTTCAGTAAACATAGGTTTTCATGAAAATGAATTTCTTTGTTCTTCACATGTGGAAAAATAGGAATATTATCAAAATATATATATATATATGAGTGCACTAGATAATGCGAGAGTCTTGATCCAACAAAAAATTAAATTAAATTTTTGACATATACAAAAAGGTTACCGTTACTCTACAGTCCCTTGGCCCGTATGCAGTGTAATTAAGTTTGACTTTAAAAAGTTGATTAAGGAAAAAAATATTCCAATAAAACTATCTAACTAGGAGTGGAAGCACTAGATATCAGGTTACAAATATAAATTTGAAAAAATTAGAATTTTTATCCTTCATGGAAAAAAGTTATGCATTATATGGTGTGCAATCACTTTTAAAATGTTGTTTTGAGAAAAATCGATTTTAGGTGGGAGATGGAAAGAAAAGAAGTGCAGAATTTGAGTTCAAAGAATTTTGAAAAAAATGTTTTTAGAATCTCTGAGACAAAATTGTTGAGACTCTGCCTGCACCATCTTCAAATTCCCTCCACCCGGTTTGGCAGCTATAGGTGCCAGAATGTGAAGATTTAGTCAAAATAATAATTCCCGGTGTCTAGTTTGGCCAAAATTTATGTAAACCACTATTACGGGATCCCTTTCCTGAATAGTTTGTTTCAGCTCTAGAAGCCATTTGTTGAGGAAATATGATTCAAGTAGTTTAACAACTATATCCTCTAGTAGGGTTAAGCCACAATAGTGATTTACAAATTTTTTGAGGAAGAAAATTTGATTTTTTTGTGTTTCCACAATGTCAAGGGGTTTGGTGGAACTCTATGGTTCAGGTTAACCAGATTGGACCATGTCCAACCAAACCTCCAAGCATATGAATAAAAAAATAATATTTTATAGGGTTTGCTCGAATGGGTGTTCGACCGAACCCCTTGAAATAGGGCATAAAAAATAAAAAGAAACTGTCACTGTCGCATTATACATTTTTTGTGTTCAAACTGTGTATGCGGCGAATGGCGAACCTGAACATGATGTAGCAAACCAGACAGGAAAAATGTGCATCAACCCGACCTCCATAGCTCATAGGTTGGTTAAATTCAAATTTTGTAGATTTCAAAATGCATTTTTTTGAGAAATTTTTAAACCCTAAATATGAAATGTGAAATGTTTCAAATTTGTAGATTTCATTTACTGCATTTTTTTATTTGAAATTGAATTTACTTGAAAGTTTCTAAAGCCTTTTCAACAAACACTATTTCTATCATGCTTTGATGAATGTCAATACCCTATTCCAAAGCTCCAATTTTGGCACAGGCATGGAGTGTTGAATAAATGGCATTGCAGTTGCTTGAAAGATTTTACAAACCCATTTCTAAACTTTTTCAAAAAATTAACACACCTTGTCTATGCTTCCACGTTTTGCATACATTTCTACCAAGGCACCTCCAATTGCATTTGCTTTAATGTTTCTAAAGCATTACCTGAACATAAAATAGATTTATTTGAGGCATTATATCAAACAGTTCATGGTAAAAATTTTTGGTTATATTTGTTATTAAAATTATTGTTGATAACCATATATCTTTATAATTTTGTATAGGATGGATTATTTTGTTCAACCCACAATAATGAATTATTGGTAAATAAAAATGTGAACCATAATAGTGACTATTTCCCTCATTGAGGTTGATAAGTTATGCTAATGATTGTGGTATGAAAGTATAAATAAGAATATGATCCCTAATTGGTAAGATTTATTAATGCACAACCTCTCTAATGAGTATAATTTTTTAAGGGATTTGAAACAATTAATCTAGAACCATTGATTAGAGCTAAACATATTATATTATTCTCTAAAAAAACATCAATTGGAACTTAGGTAATCTAGACTATTTATAAAAATGGGGAATTATAGTTATTCCCCTACAAGTTTTATATTGGTAAATCCTTGCAATGAGGGTTATAGTTATCAATATGAAATTATAAATTGGTAAAAGGTATATAGTGGTAATCAATTAGAATTAAAATGTAAACATTAGTGAAGGTTTATCTAATTATTTTATATATATAAGACCTTTATAAAAATGGGCCTCATTCATGGTGGATATGACACCAACAAAGAAAGCTAGGGAGCATGGTGATAATGATGTGAAAATGTCATACCTAGAGCTATGAAGTAGAATTAATATATTTTATATCTTAAAATATTAATATAATTAGGTGCTTACTATTTTGTATCACCTTAGATAGTTTATAAATTCAACTTAAAATCTAAATCCTTGTTAAAAGAGGTAGTGTTGAGTTGTGTACATGTCCCAAAGATAGTTTATAAATGATACCATTCTAAAATTATAACTTAGGGTGCATACAATGGAAACTTGGATAAAATTTTCATATTTTTCCTTTGAGTATTATGGCATTACTCCAAAAATGGTTGGTTCTAAATGTATGAATCAAAGAATAAATTTAGAGGAAAGAAACTATATTGTTTGAATGAAATTTATAATAAAATAGTTCTATTAGGATTAGAAGGAATGAAGGTATTATTAAATTTTCTATTTTACAACTCAAAAGAGAATAAAGAAAAGGGTGTGCCTTGTTTGTTGTTAATTTTTATTTAGTAAAAGTGAATGATAACCATTCAAATGAAAATAAGCCTCCATTACAAAATTCATAGGATTTCTTTCCTAGAATGAACTCCTTATGTTTCCTCCTAAATGGGTGTTTTATTTTTTAATAGATTTCATGCATGAATTAGCCCCTATATCTAGAGATCCCTCTCAAACAAACACTTCATATTTGCATGAATTAAAGGATTTCCTAAATGACATTTTAAAGAAAGGATTTATATGTTCTAGTGTCTTGTCATGGGATGCTCCAACTATTTTTATGAAAAAGAAAGATAAGACACTTTTCCAAGTTGTCTTGATTATGTACATGTTCAATAAATAAACAATCAACATTAATATCCACCACCTAAAATAGATGACTTATTTTATTGATTGAGAGGGGTGGCCATATTTTAAAAAATAGGTCTAATATTCAATTACAATTAGCAAAGAATAAAGGAGGAATACATTCATAAAACTACATTTAGAATTAGGTATATGCCATCAAAATTATATGTTTGAGGCAATGTATACAAGACACCCATGTACAAAATACTACAAAAGAAAGAGAAAAAATGTAAAGAATGCACTTGTAACCTATATTTGCTCGAGCATCAAAATCTTGAAATTAAACATAAAGAATAATAGGATTTATAAATTAAATACATGAGGCTATTATATAATATCAAAAAAGACTATTTTAAAGTTTAAATTTATATTTTAATTTTAGGGTAAATACTTTTTAGTTTAGTTATGAATTAAAATAAATTTTGAAGGAATTTACCCTTTTACAAAACCAATAAGAGACAAAAATTATCAATCATACAATTTAATGGAACAACAACAAAGAAAAATATAGTTGTAAAATAACATCAATTAAATAATGAGTGGCAATGTATCTAATAAAAAGGGTTGTTTTCAAAAACATTAGTAGATCTATCATTTCACGACTTGAATCCAAAATTCTTCAAGGAACTATATCTTATTGTGAACCTTATCCTTTTCCATGAATTCAAACCTAGTTCAGGTTTGTAATGGAGTTTCCATCTTTAGTTTCCAAACTTGAGACCAAAGGGAATAAAAGGTTCCTATAATCTTCTAAACTTGAAGCTTCTTCATATTTTTAAATTATTAGAAGGAATACCAAGAGGTGAATGTTGCAATTCAAGAGAATGGTAGAGGCAATGAACTCCAACTAATCCATTTGTAACATGATTCTTGTCTCTACTAATCTCCTCTAAATTTCTCTTGACAAGACCTTCTAAATTAGTCATGTCTACAAGAGGACCAACCACCCCTCGATTATGCTCAAAGGGAGCCTCAACCAAATCCTAAGCTAAACAAGGCTCCATCTCATCCTTATGCATTTTTTTCAACCTTTCCTTCCTCTAAAATTCCTACACCTATAAAATACATAGCTATCTACACATGACAACATGGTGAAAAGACAAGAAAATCCTATATTTGTAATGTCCCCTTCTCAAATGATCTTTCGGTGTAGTTGGCCTTTTTACATGAACAGAGGCTAATTCGGAAGGTAAAATTAGGGTTTCCCTATTTTTTGAGGATATCTTTGAGTCCGAGTTGAGTGGGTTTTCAATGGCCGGATTCTTTTCACGGGTTTTGAAGGAAACTTAGCGATGGTGTGTTCATTTAGGCATTGAACATTTTAGGGGCACTATTTTACAGTAAATTCTATTTTTAGCGATTCAACGATGGTCTAGCATAGTTGACTTCCTATGTGGGATTTGATGGTTGGCTTGCTCATTGATGGCCCAGGCCTTGATTGGAGAATAAGTTGAGCTATTTATTAGAAGATCAGTTTTATCATAATTTGCGTTAGGCTATACAGCCTAGTGTAATCACTTCAAGTCTTTTTAAAAGGTGTTCTTTAAGGGTGGCACTTCATTAAGAGAATTAATTAATTCTTTTATGAAGTTTATTATAAGTTCAAAAGTGGACGCCTTTTTCAAGAGAGATTAAATGATAATTAAAAGACAAAATTGCTTGGATAAGTGGGACGCCATCTTTGAGGAGATTAGGGTTTTGAGCTGAAAGTGGATTTTAGGGTTTCGAGAAGTCAACTGGAAAATTATAAAAGGGAGACTTTGAGCATCATTTCACATCTTTGGTCTATGCTATTGTTATGCTGCCGAAATGGTTGCGGGATTTCTTCGAGGAATGAATGCCTCCTAGTCTAGGCTCGACTTCATGCTTGAGAGATAGCATCTAGTGGAGAATTTAGTATGCTTATGAGTGATTCTTTAGTGAGGTTTGCATTGTTGTTGAGTTGATACTTTGTAGTTGGATTTGCTTATATAGCGTTGTTTCTTGCATATTAGAAGTTCTGGGTTTTTGCATTATTTGCTACAGCTGATTCATATTTTATTTCATAAATCCAAAAAGACACAAAAATTCATTGTGGGTATTGTTCCATTCCTTCCTTCTTGGCTAGGCGCCCATGTATGCAAGTTTGTAGAATTTTTAAATGAGAATCTGATTTTTAAAAGCAAATCGCCCCTAGGCTGGGCCGTACCATTTATGGTTTCTTGGAATCTGTGCATTTAAATAAGTCTGCCATTTTGAGTCTGTTCTTGGTTCTAGGTTTGAGCACCTCCATCATATTAGTGTTTTGCCATAGATATCAAGCAGTTTGAACAAATAGAGAGTGAGTTTTGAGCATTTCAAGAAATCTGCTGTTGCTGGTTATTCATTGGAAAGTGCAGGTCTGTTATACAGTTTGGGGAAATCTGCCAAGTTCTTCATTGGATGGTGGTGAGAAATCTTCAAAGGCGTTGTGGAAACTTCAATGAAGATTGCCCAAGTCTGGAGAATAAGGTTGGATCTAGTTATTGCCATTTCCGTTGTTCTTTACTCTCAGCAACTAAGTTCACGAATATTGTATAACTCTAATGTATGCTGATTTATATTGTTAGCAAGATTTCATCTCTCGAATTGTGGCGTGTCTTGTGACCATTATAGATTCTTTCTTCATCGGTTTGTAATAGTCTTCTTCTTTTAGAGTTGTTATTGTTTTAATTGACCTCAGCCTATAGTAGCTGCACCCTCTGGAGTGCGACAGAAAAGCACATTCTGGGTGTTGAGATTTTCCAGCTTTCCGCATTGTCATTTCAAGCATTGTTATTGTAATCACTCCGTCATATGGTCGCCCCTAACTCCATATTGGATTGGGTAGCACATACTTGACGTTGAGTTCCCTTTCAGCATTTAGATGATTAGATCCTCACGACCAGTATAGCCATCGCCGGTAGCCATCGCGGTTATAGTTGCTTGATGCGTTTGGGTTTATCTTAACCTTGAATTGCTGATTGTAATGTTATGGTACATTGTTAAAAATTGAAAAAATTGGCTCGGAGAATATTTCCGATTAATTGCTCCCGAGCCAGATCACGCTATCACATTACTTGAAGTCCTTGGCGGATGAGTGACATAGATACCAGACACTACGTACAGAAAGAGATGACTACAGAGAAGTCACTACTTGAGTTAATGCATGAACTGTGTACACTAATGAAGGATCCTGACATAAAATGGGGAGTCAGAAAGATTTATGCTAAGTCTGAAAGTCGGGATAGAAAGGTGCACATGCCACATCATATTGATTGTGAGCTCCAAGGAGAAACCGTGACAGTTGAAGAGTGTGGGGAAGAGCCCCATATTACGCCCCTTGACTTGCGTGTGATAGCAAGTGATGTAGATCAGCTCGGTGAGAAGAATATAGCAGCAAACTTGAATCCTAATTTGGATTCATCCCATGAAGGTTTTGAGACTAAGGGCTTCATAGAGGATGTTGGTAATGATTTCGAGGTGTTTGTACCTCCTCTTGTTGAAGATTTAGTGATGGATAGTTTTCCTCTTGTTGCTGTTCAAACTCCTCAAGAGTTTTCACAAGATGAATTTATTACAAGTGATCAAGAAGACCTTTATGGCATGCATATGACTGTTCATAATGAGATCAGAAACATACCTATAGATGATAGGTTCATTGAAGATAAGGATGATAAAAAATTTCAAACAGCTAGCTCTAAAGATTCCTTACTTCATTTCAGTGACAGTGTTAAGGGTGGTTTCGGGTTTGAACTTCAAACCCAACCATTGGAGGGAGGTATTTATGAAGATATCAGCTTTAGTGATTTGGGAGTTGACCTATTCCAAGAATCAACAATCCAAATGTTGCACAAAGAACACTTCCCTTGTGATCAAAACAATCAACCTCTCACCATTTGGGATCCAGGTGTGAGGGCACTTAGTGATGACAAACCGGTATGGGATGAATTTCCCTTTGATCCGGATGAAGAAATGGAACTTGTTAAGGGTTCTCTATCAGCAGACAATGGTGTTAATATGCTTAAGTTTGGGGCTGCTTTCAAGTTTGATCAAAGTAACATGGAAGAGGAAACAGAGTTTGAGGGCCATATGGCTCTTGAAGATGAAAGGTTTGGAGGAATTACCAAACACAAATCTGATTTATCAAGGCATGAAGCTGATTGCAATCAACGAGTTGAAGGCTTGGTGGAGTGTGATGCTTTCCAAGACATTGAGCATTCTCCACTAGTTGGTGGTGAAATACAAGAATGTTGGACCAACAATGAGGGCAGCAAAAGCGTGAAACGAAGTTCTGATTTTCAGTTGCAGCCTATCAGCAATTCACCATCTTCGCATTCTTATGAGAGTGAAGGCCAACCTGAGGTGTCCGTTGAAGATGAAGTGCGAGCTCTATCTAGATTTGATCGCACACATAGTCTGATTGAAGGGCTTATTTGGGAGGCTCAGCTTGAAGAGAGACAAAGAGGAGTGAAAGATGAAGTTGCTCTTCCCAATTTGCAACTTATTAGAGACTCTTTGGAGACATTGAAATCTGATTACATACACTTGATTGAAGATCGGGATCATGCCATTGAACTTGCAAAGAAGACCTTCAGTGCTTTCCAAGGAAAAGAGAGAAAGGTTGATGAGCTTACTTATGAGCTTGAATCAACAAAGGCTATGTTAGAAGAAACTCAAGTAGCATTAATGGAGGTAGAAGATCAGCTTGTTGATCTCAAACTTTCTAAGGAACAAGAGAATGCACAAAGAGCTGAAGAAATCAAACAAGTAATTGAGGAGCTTGATAGTCTTCAAGAGGAGTTTGAGCTTGAAAGTGTCTCAGGAAAATCAGAAGTTGCATGTGCTGATTTGGAGCAGCAAGATGAAAAGGATGACTTTCACGTTTATGACAATCCTCTCTTTGAAGTAGGTGTTGAGGAAACTTATGATAATCCTCTTTTTGTGATGGAAGATGAAACATCAATTGATAATAGCATGAAATGGGATCCTGATGGAGTTTCTCGACACAATATGGAATATGATTTTCAGCTTATTGAAGATTTGCAAGCCGAACATGAGGGAGCTTCGCTCCTTGAAATTGGTAATCTTCCAAGAAGATTGTTTGATCAAGAATGCTTAAGAGGGATTGAGGATGCAGTCTTCACCTTGGAAAATGGACCAAAATATGGTGATTGCACTCTTGTCAATCCATTCCTTGGGTTGAGTGATGCTAGTTTGTTCTGGGAGTTGAATTTGCAGTCATCTTATGTTTCATGCTCCAGTGTTCCTGAAGCTTTCATGGATAGGTTTCAGAGGTTCATCAGAGGGAATGCCAATTTTACAAGTATGCACTTGATTTTGACCAACAATCAGAGAGGTGCTATGTTTTCTTGCCGGAGTGTTGGAGATTATTTTCAGTTGGGTATCCAAGCTTGGGATTCTCAACATGGGTTGATGGAGCATACCGTTTTTGGAAAGAAGAATTTATGGAGGAATAAGAATCAAATTTTTAGACTTTTTGGTGTTGTTCCCTTCTTTAGCAGCTTCTTGATGGTTCCATTTGTTCATCAACAAATGGATTGGAGAGAGATTTTGAATATGGGATGGAGAGATCAACAATCGGTAGTTCTTGGAAGTGACTTTCAGCTCAGACAAGGGCAGATTTTGAGACACGAGCTTGCTGGTTGGAGGCAGACCAGCCACCTTATAGGTTGCATTTCTCGCATTCAGGAGAGTTGGTTCATCACTCCTGATCAAAGAAGTGGTAGTTTTTTCATGGAGATGGATCTAGCGTGTTTTCCAACCACTTTGGAGGTGTCACCTTGCAGCTCGATGGTCATCTCACATGCTCACGCTTGGGATTTTGAATGGTGTTGTTGTTTTCCCTTGTGTGGGACTCTAGAATCAGATTGCACTACGCTGATCCCAGCCTTGATCAGCAGCAATTATTCATTCCTTCACGCCTTTCCTACTCTCCAAATTCATCTTATGATGGTTGGTGATGTAAACCTTGACAGTTTACTCTCAATATTGATTCAGGACAGCAGTCTCTCACCTGCTTTGGTTCACCATTCTGAGACTCATGGGGCTGGAACTATGATTGTTTTCTGTAGTCTTCATGGTGGTGTCAGTATAATTCAGATGAGGCATAGTAGCTTCATGCGGAGACATGAGTATGAGTTCGTTGAGCTCTTGCAAAGGATTGCTTTCCTCCTGGCAAGAAGATTTGTAGAGGTCACACTTGCAGTCATGGTTCCGTTTGTTACCATGTGGAGGTATGCTGAGGAGTTTGATTTTGATTTGAGTAGACTATCTTTCCTATTGCTTAGAATTGTGATTGATAGTAGTATGGTTGATACTGTTAATTCGGGGGATCGTGGACATGAGATGTTGCATGATTTTGATTCCCCTCCTTTAAGATCTTTCAGTTTGAGTATCATGGAGGGTAACACTTTGGGGTTACAAGGAAGGTTAGTGCAGCATAGGCATGATGATTTCACGGGTGTGATCAGAGTGGAGCAGCATTGGCATGGTGGGTCCTTCCTGCGATGGGTTTGGGAACCAGGGATCATACTTGTTGCGTATGGATTAGTTTTAAAATTTCTGGAGTTGTGGTGGTATTGCTTGAGGACAAGCAATGAGAATTTTGAAGAAGGCGGATTATGTCCCCTTCTGCAAGCACGATCTTTCGATGTGTAGTTGGCCTTTTTAGGGCAGAAGGCTATGATGGGAAGGTAAAATTATGGTTTCCTATTTTTGAGGATGTCTTTGCTCGGAGTTGGTGGTTTCAATGGCGGATTCTTTCTGGGTTTTCAGAGAGCTTCGCAGTGGTTTGTTCATCTCAGCATTCTGAGCATTTTCCGGAATTTACTATTTTTAGTAAATTCTATTTTTGGCAGTTCAACAGTCGGGTCCAGCATGGTTGACTTCCTATGTCAGTTTGATCAGTTGGCTTGCTCATTGATGGCTTGGCAATTGAAAACCAAAATTGGCTTCTTTATGCATCCGCATTTTATGTATAATTGCATTGGCCTGCCCTAACTTATCACTAGAATCTTTAAAAGTGTTCTTTAAAATTCATTAGAAATTAATTATATTTTATGGTTATATAACTCAAAGTGGATGCCATTCTCAGCAAGGTAGAAATTAATATTGAAGCGGTGTGGAAGGGAGTTTTTTTTTTTTGCATGTGATGGGGGAGCCTCCCTCCCCAATAAGAGAAAAAGATGGAGTTGACTTCCTGTGAGAAAAAGGGTCCTGAGTTGAAAAGGTCATCAAAACCTAAAAAACATAGGATCTCACTGGATTATCTTTAGTCCCTATACTAATGTCACAAAAAATGGTTACAGAGGATTCTTGAATAGTCTACTCTAAATCTGGGAACTCGACTTCATGTAGAGAATAACATCATTCGTCAGAGAGTAAAGTATGCCTGGAAGTGGTCTTTAAAGAGTAGGGATTCCATTGTTGTTGAGTTGATACTTTTTAGTTGTGTATTTGCTTATATAACATTATTTCTTGCATATTAAAGTTAGGTTTTGCATTATTTGCTACAGCAGATTCATATTTTATTTCATAAATCCAAAAAGACACGAAAATTCATTGTGGGTATTGTTCCATTCCTTCCTTCTTGGCTAGGCGCCCATGTATGCAAGTTTGTAGAATTTTTAAATGAGAATCTGATTTTTAAAAGCAAATCGCCCCTAGGCTGGGCCGTACCATTTATGGTTTCTTGGAATCTGTGCATTTAAATAAGTCTGCCATTTTGAGTCTGTTCTTAGTTCTAGGTTTGAGCGCCTCCATCATATTAGTGTTTTGCCATAGATATCAAGCAATTTGAACAAATAGAGAGTGAGTTTTGAGCATTTCAAGAAATCTGCTGTTGCTGGTTATTCATTGGAAAGTGCAGGTCTGTTATACAGTTTGGGGAAATCTGCCAAGTTCTTCATTGGATGGTGGTGAGAAATCTTCAAAGGCGTTGTGGAAACTTCAGTAAAGATTGCCCAAGTCTGGAGAATAAGGTTGGATCTAGTTATTGCCATTTCCGTTGTTCTTTACTCTCAACAACTAAGTTCACGAATATTGTATAACTCTAATGTATGCTGATTTATATTGTTAGCAAGATTTCATCTCTCGAATTGTAAGCTGGCAGTAGTACTGACAGCCATTAGATTCTTGCTTCATCAGATTGTAATAGTCTTCTTACTTTCAGCATTTGATATTGTATTTAATTCACCTCCGCCCTATGGTAGCTACTTACCCACTCTGGGTCAGCAAGCACATTCTGGGTGTTGAGATTTTCCAGCTTTCCGCATTGTCTTTTCAAGCATTGTTATTGTAATCACTCCGTCATATGGTCACCCCTCACTCCGTATTGGATTGGGTAGCACATACTTGACGTTGAGTTCCCTTTCAACATTTAGATGATTAGATCCTTTGACCAATGCTCGCCATCATCGGCGCCATACTGGTTAGAGTTGCTTCAGTACGTTTGGGTTTATCTTCTAACCTCAACGGGTACTTTGATTGTAATGTTGTAATTTGCAATTGTTAAAAAAAAAAAAAAATTGGCTCTAAATATTTCAATATGACATGTTGAACCCAAATAACCAAATTCAAAATAATTTAATCTATAAGTATAAATAGTTTGATGGAAGAAACTTTATACATATAAAATACGATAAATGTGTGATTATTTTTCTTTCCACTTTATAATTTTTTGATGTGCTTGGATATATAATTGAGACTCATAATGTACAATGATAAAAATTTAGTATATATGAAAGAAATATTTTTGAGACATCAAACTACCATTCTACATAACTCTCACATGGAAATAAGAATATTATTTTATTTTAACTAGAGAAATTGTGTGTACTCTATCTTGAAAATTACTAATTAATTTTGAATTATATACTTATAATTTAAAATAAGAGCATCCTTTGTAACATGGAATAGATAGGTTAATTAACGAAATAAAATATGTTTTTATATTAAGAAAAAATTACAAATATATGGAACTCATACATTGAGAAATTGACTAAGACAACTCTGTATGAGAATTAAGATGCTCGAATAATAATTTATATACCTTCTTTCAATAATTAACATTAGAAATTAATACTTGGCTCATATTGTATAATCGCACTAGAAACCAACAATGGAAGATTGAGAGTCTCAACTAAGAATTCCACCTTATAGATAACATTCATACTAGAAGCCAACAACTAAAGACCAAATTTCATAAATAAAGTTCATGTGTTATATATCATGCCTTTGAGGGGTCCACAAGTACCATGGGCCTTTTGAAATCCTTCTCCATCTAAATGCATCCATTCCAAGACCATTGGGAGGTGGGTATCCCAAGTTCCTTAATTTCTTGTAGGAATTTAATCAAGAGTAGGACCTTGTGACTTTGGCATGTAAATTTAAATCTAAATGCGCATCCAAAAATTACAAATTCAATAACTAAATTTAATTCAAAAAGTGGCCTGCCATCTATGGCCTTCTATAAACTTCTCGAAGATGTCATTCCCATAAATGATAAATTAAAAGTTAAGTTATGACTTCACCAAAATGACATGAAATTATCTTTCTAAGATGTCATATTTGCATAAATCCCTCAAAGAAATTTTTAACTAATTTTAAACACTCAAACAAATACATATATATGAATATATACTTCATTTATAAATTCTTGGAATATATCAATCCATCACAATTAAATTCTTAGACATCATGCATAATATTTTTGATGTATTCACAAAGCCACCTAGGGTCTCATAAAACTTTAGTAGGTGAATACCAATATGCATATCTAATGGTGGGGTAAATGGAGGGGGATTAGGAGTAAGTTCATATATATCTATTACTTATTTTACAATCCAATATATTGGTTGGAGAGGTTGCATTTGAATAGGAGTGAAGATAAGGTATATTAAAATATGACTCACCATCTTCTCTATTCTTAGGATTTTGGAGTTTATCAAAATATCCTTTGTCGATCTCAACCAATCTTTGCTTCAACTTCCAAATCATCCACACAATCCTCCCTAAAATATTCAATATGTGAAACATAATTATGAGGAAGATACAAATAATCCTTGACATAGCTTTTTGTATCAAAGGATAATATGGTTCTATAATTTTAAACTATTTCCAATTTTGAAATCTAAATACAATCAATAATCTATTTAATCGAACAATAATCATAATTTTAAGGCAAACATAAATTACTTGAATCTTTTTAAGGTCTCTCATTAGATTCTACTTACTCTAGAACTTAAATTTAAAAAACATTAAAATCCACAAAACAAATTTCAAAGACATAATAAATTATTACAATATTATTTAAAATTTTAATTGTAATGAACATGTTATAGTAATAAATATTCAAATTTTAAATCTATGAAAATATATAGCCAAATGATCCTTAGTTTTCATATATCATTTTTTATGAGAATGTTGAATATTACAATTTTTTAGGCCAATATTTAGGCACTAATTTACCACTTTTAAAATGATCCTTAGTTTATTCATTGTTTTTTTGATGATTATAATTTTTTTCAATTTCTATTAAACCAAACTCAAAATAATGGTAGAGATTAAGATTCTTGTCTTTATCCTACATTTGGGTCATGTTTGATTATAGATTTATTATCATAATTAGAAGTTGTATAAATTGTTATTATATATTTTTTTAACATATATAAAATGTATGGTTGGATTAGTGAGATATTTATAGTTCAAGTATGCAATATGAAGTCAAACTTTATTAGATTTGATTCTTAATAAATTAGTTTTGACGATTCAATTTATAGCTTTATGCAATCTATAATTTTAAATAGTTTGACGGTATCTAAACTTTATACATATTAAAATATTATAAATGTGTGATTATTTTGCTTTCCAATCTATAATTTTTTTATGTTGTTGGCTATATAATTGAGATGATTCACTCATAATTTAATGATAAAATTCAACCTCATATGGAGGATTTTATATTATCTTCCATTAAATTCATCCTCTTTATGAGATTCTTATGGAATATTGATATTCTAGTGTGAATTCTTAATTTTAGACATATCTTAACTAGATAAATTTAGGTTCAATGAAAGCAATAGAACTTTTTTTTCACTTACATAATCCTATTTTGAAGTTCATTTATGTTAACAACTATTAAATTAGATATTTTTATCCCCAATTATTTTCAAATAACTTTACACTAATCTTTGTTTTCTTATTCTTTCTTTCATTGTTTCATTTAAAATTTGAAGCATTCAAGGATGCTATGTTATAGATTATAGTTTTCTTCCAATTCTTTTAAAAAATTTCAACCCTCTCATGGTCTAAATAATTTTACATTCAACAACCATGTCTAAAGTACATTATATACTCGACCTCTTCCCCTATTTAACACACTCATAAACCTTGATACTAATCTCATTCAAAGAGGTGGAACAACAAATCTTAGAGGGATTCTCATCCATAGGAGAGAGAAGGGATCCATCAATCTAGGCTCTAGTATTATTCTAAAAATAGTAGAACTAGAAGCTAGAATCGTAACAATGATAGCCAAGTTGGATAATACACAAGTTTTCCTTTTCAAGGGATTGGGGAACACTTATTGGATGGGTATTATTTCCCCTTCACCACATATGGCATTAGGACCTTCCTTGATGGTCTTTAAGTTAGGAAATTTTTAATTAGATTGAGGTATTTTAAACAAAAGTTGTGTTTGGAAAAAGGTATTTGGTACAAACTCCCAAAAAAATTAATGTTATATGTTTATGCTATTAACACATAAAATTTTGGGCCTTAAAATAGCCACATCATCCCCATATTTTAATACAAATGATACATTGAGGCTTTATGTCACTTATAATAGATTTAAAATTAGTTGATATAGCTACATTTAGATCAATTGATATATCCTAATTTCTATCAAATCATAGGGTGTCAATTTCCATAATTACACAATTCAAAGCACATACAATTTTTCATTTGATAGTAGAGGGAACTATCTTATTATGCCATTAAAATAAAATATAGGTCCTTAATACTTTTCATCTTTGTTTTCCATCATTACATTCAACCTTATAAGGGACATGTTCATCTGTCTCATTTTCTTCTCTTATTTGTGCCTTCAATAATGAAAGATTGAATTTACATGACCACCAATGTTAAGTAATGATGCTTTATGTGCAATCTAGTAATTTGAATGTTTTGAAATTATTAAAAACTATAATAGATGTTGAATGTTTTTTTGTTAATTGTATGAAAATATTATTGATGAGTAGATGAATTATTACAACTGTTTTAGATTTGTATTCCCTCTATCTAGATATATTATTTACCAAGGTTTCATTTCTCTTTTAGGTGTACATACATATATATAACATGGAAAATGTAGATCATGTTCCACGGTCTCCAGATTCTTTGTTTGCAAATACCACTAATGAGATTAAAAATTTGAGAGATGCATTAGCACAAGGTGGAAACCTAGGGATATATTCTAAACCATGCATGTCAATATTAAATAGTTTAGAAAAACTAAGAGATGAACTTGAGAGGACTAGTGCATTTTCCCCAGATAGAGTAGTTTCTATTCATTCCCGCATGCGGGAAGAAGTATATGGTGATGTTCCCCTTAAACAAATACAGGATCCATGCCATTTTAGCACAATGGACCACCATGGATCCTTTTATAGTGGTTGGCATCCCTACTCCTACACAGCTTGATGCACTTATAGGAGATATGGCACGCAAGACTCTTCATTGTTTGGTTGAGGACCTGTTGGAGGCATATGCCCACATTGCATCAAACAATGGGATCGGTATAGAGCATGTCAAAGATCATTTGGAACATGGATTCCGTTCAGCTCCAGGATCCCATCACTCTCAATCAAGCACTAGTGCGCATCAGGATCCACCTACAGTTCATTCGGCAGCTGCACAGACTATGGGTTTTATTGATATGGTTATTGGTTCTGGTTCATCATCGTCGATGCCATCTCAACTTCATAGTCCTCTACATTCATCATTTCTGGCATGACATGGGATAGATAGGATGGATGCAAATGTTGATTTGTCGCTTGACCGTTTGGTGGATATGGTGGAGGTGACCGTTTCAAAGGACTTAGGTAATCCGATATCAAGTGATGTGCATGTATGTGTGCATGTGCATGTTTCAATTCTTTTTTAATTATTTTTAAGTTTTTGTTTTAACTATATATTCATGTAAGTTGATATATATGTATATATATTGTTACAGGTGGACATACCTCAGTCACTCTTACCCTTGGTCCAAATCGTGTACATGATCGACATGACTTTGTTGATGAATCTGCTGCTAGTGGACATGTGAGTGTTAAATTTATATATATACACATGTATATCTACATGCAATATTTATGAATGCATAGATCTAGATAGATATTTAAAAATACAAGTTCATTTAATAATAACTTTCATAAAATTTATTTAATATAAATTATATGTATTTAAAACATTCTATACACAATTTTTTTTGTTGGGCTCAGTACATCTATCAGAGTAGGACCGTTCTCATTCTTATGGTCGTTCGACTAGGATTCGACATTCATATTAGGCCCTGCACACTAGATTTATGATCTTTACTACATGTATTTGTTTATATGATGATCTTTAGTATTCGAGATTTGATGATCTCTAACTTACATTTGCTTATTTGCTAATCTTTAGTATTTGACATTTGATGATTTCTAATTTACATTAATTTTCTTTTATGATATGTACATACATTTTCTTATATGATATATGCATACATTTGCCTCTTTGCTTATAACATGTGTTATGTTTATACATTGAATCTCTTTACATGTATGTACATGTGTTTTCTTATGGTTACATGTTTACACATGATATATGTATGCATTTTCTTTAAATATTCAATATACATACATGTTTGTTTATTTGATGATCTCTTACAACTTACATTTCCTTATATTCAATATGCATTTGATCTCTAGTAGAATTTTAGGAAATCAATGCCACTTTATAATTAAGTTCATTCATTTTGATCACAATAAATATTTTTTTTAAAATGACTTAAGCAACATGAACCATTGAGTTGAGAACAAAATATAATATTTTTGACAAGTAACTCAAAATTCAATTCAAATATAATTAAGAAAATTCAATTCAAATTATACCTCTATTATACATTTTTCACAAGTAACTTGAAATTCAATTCAAATGTATACCTGTTATACATTTTTCACAAGTAACTTGAAATTCAATTCAAATATAATTAAGAAAAATCAATTAAAATTGCATACTTCTCTATTATACATTTTTGACACTTTAATAAAATTCTTAGATTACTAGATATGTTGTGCATACCTATGCATTAAATAACAACAAACTCCACAATGAAATAACTTGTTTTTTTACTACTTGATTCATTTAAACTAGAATCTAGTTATTCCATGTATACTAGAATAAATTTTTCCCATCCCATATGCATATAAATAGAAGCTTATTTTTCATTATTCTAGATATCAAATTGCAAGATTAATTCTCATTTATATCACTTGGAGCACAGATTTTGGAGAAGAGGTTTTGCACATTTATTAAGGAGGCAAATATTGGAGAGACAACTTTTCATTTTTATCAATCAAGGAAAAATTTGGAGGAGAATTTAACTAAGTTGTTAGGGACTTCTTTGAGTCATCTTTAAGTTGAAAAGAAGAAATGGGACAACAAGAAAAATAAAAAATGCATCCTCAATGAAAATTGTCAAAAGAAAGAGAGAACAAAAGAGGCATGAACAAAACTTGGAAAATTATCGCCAGAAAGAAACAAGGTACATGCTTGTTTCTTCTCTCTCTCTCTCTTTCTCTATCTCTCTCTCTAGTGTGTGTTTAGGACTTTTATTAACACCTCAATTTTTTTTTCTTATAAATATATTTCCAATAGTCATCTTGCATAGACATTCCCTAAATTCTTTATCATCTATTTCCAATTGCTTTTGTTCCATAGAATTCTTAAGTTTAAGAATCTTTGATTTTATTTGTTTCAAATCCACTTAGATAACTCATAGTCTCTCACTTTCTTTGCTTGCATGTAAATTCAAACAACAAGCAAGAATTTCTCAAGCTGGAGTCGAGCCAAATCTAGATATTGGATCAAACGAATCCGCTGAAGAACACATGGACCTTGAAGTTAGGAAGGAGACCCAAGTTCAAACAATGCTTGTTGGAGAGGGGTCAAGATCACTTCCTTCTACTACTATGGATGAGCATATAAAACTAGCAAAAACTTATCTCACTTATAGCATCATGTCTTATGACTTTGTTTGCTTGCATACATAAACTTCACTTATATAACATCATCCCACTTTTGTTTGCAAAATATTTTTGTGACATGTAGGAAGGAAGCTCAACAAGGTTCTCATGCTCAAGTCAGGAAAATACGAACCCGTGGATTAAAATGAATCGCTCAAGAAGACATGGTCCTTGAAGATAGGGGGCACAAGTTTTCAAACAATGCATGTTGGAGAGGGTGGGATCACTTCCCTCCCCTAAGTATGGATGAGCATATAAAGCTAGCTTTAAAAGGTGAGGAAACAAAATTTCTCTCATAGAAATTTTTGATCATTACTTGAAGCGGTTATGGAGAAGCTAAAATGTTATATCAATCGGCCTTATAATAAGAGAAAGAGGTCAATGACTAAATCTCTAAATGGAATAATCAATCATCATTTCAATAATCTTGATACACCTGAAAAAACCCAATTGTTATCACGTTTACTTCTTTGTGATGAGCTCAAAGAGTCATTACAATTTTTGGGTGTACATATAGCATCAAATAAGAAAAAACACATGGGATTACAAAAGGATATTGTTCAAAATGTTAAAAAGGGTTTAGATTCCATTGAGAAAGGATCTCGATCAATGGATAAGGCCACTACAAGAAGTGTGATGTTGACATCTATTGTACATCAAGATATAGAAAAAAAAAGAAAAATATGCACTTTCAAGGCTGAGAAGTGGTTATAGTAGAACCACATTAATAAAATATGTGAAAAAAGAAGTTTTTGGATGAGGGTTTAGAGAAATTGGAAATTATGTTAGTAGAGCTCACGCCATTAAAAGGCGAGAATTGAAGATGTTGTTAGGAACTTGGTCTAAGGTTTTTGGCATGATTAGACTTGTCCATCATCAAATACTAGAGATGTTATGAGACACAGGATTGGACCTAGTATTTATGAAAACCATATCAAACATTGGCTAGACATAACACAATATGAGATGTATATGAATTTTTGTAATGCATATCCTCATATAAAGATTGGGAAAACAATGTTTCAAAGGTTAAAGCCATATTATGTGAAGATAAATAAGTTTTTTGAAACTTTTTGTTGCCATTATCATATTGAATTTGATCTCTACTATCAGGTGTTTCGAAAGATGAGAGAAGAAAGATGTGGGTTTCAAAATGCACCTCCTAAATAGGCATGTTTGTTCATAAAGTCTATATTATGTGATCATGAAAATGGACCTCAAATAAATTGCATAAAATAGTTTGTGAGACATGTGGAGGTGGCTAAATTTCCTTCAAAATTGAGAATCTTGATAACAAAGACAGTAAATTGCAAGAGGTAAGTACTATTTTTAGAGAGTTTATTTGTTTCAATTTGATTAGATTGTTATTTGGATTCTCTTTAATGTAATGTTTCATTGATTGTGTGGTTTATTACTTATTCACATATTTTACTCACACAGGTACAAGTATGTAAAGTTGCAAACAAATTTTGGAAAAGAATCCACAAGGTTGGGCTTATGTAGAAGATTCAATGGAAAATTTATGGAATATTTTTAAAATTGATCAC